>VXAV01006316.1:222468-235978 GCA_013399715.1 Alectura lathami | reverse complement strand
TATCAGTTAAATTTACTTTATTTGCCTTACGTTAATGACTTGCGTATGAGCTGAACTGTACCTGTTTTGGAATAATAAGCTCCTTCAGAAAACATTATCTTGCATGTAGATTTTAAAAGACCAAATTTAGTGTGCTGTAAGGGAGCTGATTTCCATGGATTGCTAAAATAGTTCATACATAATGTGATTGTGTAAAATTTTCAACTCAATTTCAATCTGAATACTACAGGAGGATTGTGCAGGCAACCTGAAATTGTNAAAGCAAGACTTTAGGAGGCATAGAGTTCAGCCATCCAGGGACCAGTCAAACATGTTGTATTTCTCTTTTCTTGAACACAGGAATCAAGACTACACCTAGTGAAACATTTGACTGGTATAGATTTCTACAAAGTGCAGGTATAACTCACATTTTTCTGTATTCACCGTATTTATTATTAACAGACATCATTCTGGAAAGAATTTAGAATGTGAAGGTTAACTGATTATGTAATAAAATGGCTTAATGCTATTAAAAGCAGTAGATTCAGGTAGAACACCAATCAGATGCTTCAGTAAACTATCCAGGCTGTCTGCAGATCGTAGGGTTGTCAAGTGCTGAGTTATGCCAAAAGGTAAAACATTCACGGTACGGGCCAGTATCCCCTGGAAGGTCAGTTAGACCAAAGTGCCAGGACCTGACCACGCTGCTCTTTACAGCTGTGTGCCAGAAACTGAGGATGTCTTTTTCAGAAAGCAGGTGAGGTGAAGAAGTGCTGAAGAAGGGAAATACTGATTTTTTAATTATTTGGTCTTAATATAGAGCTTGTCTCTGTTTTCACTGATGTAATGGCGCGTATGGCAGATGAGCTAATATAAAATCACCTGATCTTGGCAATAGTTTAATTAAATACTTTAATACAGCTGTCTTTCCCAAAAAGAATTTGTACGCATTTTACAGTGGTAAAAACATTTTAGTATTACAGTCATCAATGAGATCTCTCACAGTACAGCTGTTCCCTCTGTTACTAATGAATCCTCACTATACAATTGGTTTATCGTATCAGTAAATGTGCACCATTATTCAAAACTGGTGTCTAATTTTAAATCGAGCATTGTGAGGTTATTTTGTTCTCAGTAAATCATGGCCCACAAGCACAGTGCCACTAAGATTAATAGTCTTCTGAAGTGAAATGATTTGTCTCTTGCTAGCACAGCCCCAGCATTGATTGGACCTCATGTCCAACTAATTTATGATTAAAAGAACAGCCAACAGACTGAGGAGGAGGAAGCTCCCCCTAGGATGCACATAATCTCATCTATTAGAGACAGCTTTTTGGCTACTGTGGATTAATGCGAAAGTGCAAAATAATTCATAAAGTACACGAAAAGCAAACTAAAATGTGACTCAACATCTGTGCTTATACAATAATAACTTAAAAACTGGCATCAGATTATTCAGTATTTGTGGTTTTTATGATTGTTCCAACTCATTTGCCTTATCTGTCTTGTCTCTGTTTCTCTGGTGGCCAGCTAAAATTTCCACGTCTCTTAATAGGAGACAGGTTTTTGGCTGTACCTTTGCACTTAACACAGACTGATTAGGAGTTCCCACTAAATTGCTTTTCTGGGGATTTGCAATTTTAAGGTGTTTAAAATTCTCCTAATTTCGAACAATCAGTAGAAAACTATCAAAAATAGCAAGCAGTTTTGCTCAGAAGAATACAGTTTTGATAGTGTTGGCTTGCACATGAAGTGCACTTGAAAAGATTCTTAAATTTTATGTGGAGAAAGCTGTCCAATCTGGTATACACAATCTCGTTTGTTTGTTTGTTTGTTTCTTGTTTTAAAACAACAACAGAACACTTCTGTCATGAAGTCCTATTACATATCTAAAGACAATTAATTATTTTTTTGTGGGAAATATTTCTCCAGATAACTCTTGCCTCTGTCTTCCACAGTATCCTTGAATTTATTTGTCAAATATGGGGTTCCCAAGACTGAACGTAGAGAAACTGTGCATGTCTCACAATCCAACGTACAGTGCATTTGAGCCATTCCTGTTAAACATCCTTGGTGATCAGGCCATACACTGCCAAGTCATTCCTTAAAATGAAATAGGCCCTTCAGAATATTTCGAGACTTCTTTTATAGAGCACACTTCATATTAATATTCTTTGTACTGAATTCTTCAGTCACAGAGAAGTCTCACCACTTGTTTCATGTTAAATGTCACACCACTATATAAATAGTCTCTTTAAATCAGGTTAATGGCTTTTGAAAGAATTTAATAGCAGATTCAACGAGTGGTACAGCGCATCAAATATGTTACGCTACCAACGACCTCCTACCAAGCTCCCAAATATAACCAGTACTAAAACAAAAGCTAAGTAATCCCATTTTTTTTTTTTACATTTCTCTTGATAGTTTGGTGGCTAAAATAAATGCTAATTGCCAAATACAAACCGAAGCAGTACTGTGAAATGTTTTTTATTGTTGTTATTATGGGTGTAATACCATCATAGTACAAAAATCATGGAATTAGTATTTTTTTCATAGTCTCATCAGCAGACTTGAGTTGCAGAGGTGATGTTTGCGTAGCGTTGGTGTAGTATTTTCAGTGGCAGACTGTTAAAATATTTATTGGTAAAATCTACAAAAAAAAGAGTTTTTAAAGATAATTTGCATTCCAGTTACAGCCAGCTTCACAATGTTTGTCTTATACGTCTGAGAGACTGTAAACAACAGTAGCCAGACCAGGTATAAATTTCAACACAGACTTCAACGTGGCAACCTTTTCAGTTTATTTAGTAACTCAAGACTATTTAGGGAGGTTCTACAGCCTGGGTCAGTCTGGAGGTCAGACTACATGCTCAAAATGGTTTTTGTCTATCCTTATAATATAGAAATCTATATACAGCATAATCAGTTTTGTTAGCAATTTAAGATGCCTGTCCGTAGACTTTAGAGAGACAATGAAAGTTCAGGTTTTTGCTGAAAACTAAATGACAGAAAATGACAAGACAGTCAAAGTAAATGCGAAAATGGAGACTGATCTTCTCTAATAGTTTAGCTCAGGGATGGGATTCAGCTACTTAAGATCACAGACAAGCTTGATGTCCTCCTACCTTGATGAAAGGCTCCTTTTGATCTCAGTGGAATGTGGCTGAAGCTGTAAACTAATAAACACTCTAATAAACACTTTGACATCATGTGATTAGAAGGAGATAACTGTCGAAGTACACACTAATGAACTAAGAAAGCTCATCTACCCNCAGAAAAGGCTTTTAAGTAAGAAAAATACTTTTGTTTTCTGTATTTGAGCAGGTGGTAAGAAACTCTTAGGCTGCTCTGTGTGGAGTCAGGAGTCGAAGTCAGCGGTCCTCATGGGTACTTTCCAGCTCAGGAGATTGTATGATTCTAAAATAGGTCACTTAAGATATGATGTTCTCAGATTGCTTTCTTACCTCTCAGCAAGCTAGTGCTCGATATTACTCATTCACTTAGAGGCCTGCAGCTCTTCAGTAAGATTAAAGATTTACAGTACTATTTTTTTTTTACTATATTTCTATGATTACTGCATTTTTTCCTGATAGTACCTAGAGGCATGGAACTAAATGAATCTGCCCTATTTAGATAACATCTCTACTTATTCTTAACTTTCTTAGAAAAATGATGTCCTTACTAATGCTTCAGAAATGATTCTGGTTTTCATGTTATCTGCTTGCCTGTATTCATATTATGTTATCCTAGCATCTAAGTAAAGATTTTTTTTTAAAAGGGCCAAGTGTAAATTATTATAGTGTGTAACAGTAAAATTACTATTTTTCCTAAAAATAGTTGACATGACAAACAGTTATACAATTTCACATAAGGAACAAACCAGGAGCCAATGAAATCTTACATAATAAATTCTTACTTCCATGCTTCAGCAGGAAAGTGTTGCATTATCAAAATGTTTTCCACTGTATACTTTTAATATACTTCATTCTTTCATTCTGTCTTGTAACTGAAGACCTCCAAACAGTTTACCAAGAATTAAACCCAATGCCATTGCTTCATGTCAAACAATTATTCAGTGTGCTTGTAGATGAATGGATAAGTCTAGATGGATAAGTTTAGATTGGAGAAACTTTCTCTAGGGCACACCGTGACTCATAGTCACAGCCAGCAAGAGAACATGAGTCCTGAGTATTAATCACATTTCATCTCTTAGACAATGTATTTTGTGCCAGATTCCAATATTAGCAACAACTGCACAGGCACAGAAGCTGGGTACCCTTTTGATCATGCAATTCCACTCTGAAATTTCAAACGCCAATGCTGCATTGCTGTGTCTCAGTTTTGAGCAGTATCCTACCACCTCTGCTCCACCATGAAAAACGGGCTGCATGACTGTGGGAGTTCCGTGTCTGTCTTAATCTGCCACTGTGGCTGATTCATGTCAGCTCACCTGCGGTTCATTTGTCACCATCCCTGTAGTTCTGTGTGGCATATCAGGACAGCATACTGCCAACCTGATGAGAGGAATGAGTTTTCACAATCCTATCAATCACTCTTGTTGTTTTGACCCCTCACATCTCGCTAAAGGTGGTGACCTGCTAAGCATGCTCAAGACTGGCCTTGGGCAATGTACAGCTGTTTTTTATAGATAAGGACAACATAACAAGGCTACAGCCATAGACAAAGCATGTTTAAAGGGGCTTTTCCTGATATAAAACAATTATTTCTGACAGTGAAGGAGATGTTGGTTACAGTGGCAAGACTTGCATTTAGTGTACAGTGATTTTGAAGTATGGCTGAAAAACATGTACCATACTCTCTTTTTTATTGCCAGTGATTATGTACAAATCTTTCCAGTTTGTATTTGCTTGGCAAAGCAAACAGAAGGATGAATGAGCTAAGAGGCAATGAAGCACACTGTGCTGTTTCAAATCTTTGCTTCTGCAACACTAACAGAAATGAGGAAAAACAGACACAAGCATTTTTTTGGTCATTTGGGTGTTTGCATGTCATTCAAACAACACAGAGATGCAGTGTATCCAAACAGCAAATCCGTTGATTGTGCAGTATTGGTGAATTTCCATTTCAGAACTGAATCAAACAGGGCTGTTGTATCTTATTACAGATAAAGCAGCCTATCTGGGAAAGGCAGAATGACAGCAAAAGCTCACATACTCAAAGTCTTGCTTAAGCTCAAGGAAAAAGAAAAAACTTCTTTTAAATACCAGCTTTCACCCAGCTGATGGCTGTAGCTGGTAAAGGCAGCTGTTGCAGTTACTCTGTTAATATGCTCTCCTCATTAGAGTTCTTGCGGGGACAAAGCATACTAAAATGATTGCTTTCTGGTACAAATGGCTGCATTTCTTTCTCACATCAGGGGTGCTTGAGAAAGCAACAGGTGGGGAAAAAAGCTGATGCAGGCATCATTGTGATGTGAAAATCTAATAATTTTCAGTGAATGAGCAGAAAACTAACAAGATACACAGGTGCTTCCTAAGCTTGATCTTAAGCAGACAGAATGAGTAAACTCCCAGATCTACAGATGTGCTGGTAATGCAGCCTTCTCAGGAACATCTCTGTATGTTTCTAAGTGGATTGAGTGGGTGAGAGTCTGCCTTCAAAAATGAATTAGGTGATGAATAAGATCTACAGTGTACAATAAAGTCAAACTACAACTCTCACTTCACTAAATTGAATAGCAGAGGCAAAGCCTTTCTCAGATAGCTCTTCTCTGACAGCTTCTAGAAATGCCATGCAGGATCCAATCTCTAGTGCAATGTGCCCAATATCTCCTGTTTGAGAGAAAAGTGCAAAACATTCCACAACAGAGTAAGGGCTTTCTAAAGCTGCATGAAGGGAATAATTGGCCAGTGAGAGTTCAAGCTTGTGAATGTCTTTTCAGAATAATAAAGGTCAAGTAAGTTTGCTATTTTCTTTATTAAATATTATTTTAACTAATTTCACTAGTGAAATAATTAAACTGCTAGTCATGAGATTCTTGAGAGCGGTATCTTTAAATGCCACAGGACCTGACTGTAAAAATCCAAATTTCAAAGTGTAATGTCAGTGTGTAGGGCCTGTTTCCCGTTTCTGTTTTGGGTTGAGGTTTTTGTGCAGGGAGCAGAATGGCAGGCAGGACTGCAGAGCTGGTTCTAGGGCTATTCATTGTCAGAACACTTTGAACTGATATTTAGTAAAATGAAAGCTGTAAGCTAGAAACAAATAAAAGATGTTAAGAGATGAGAAGAAGCAGTTATTTCAAGCATACTTAATGTTGATTAGTGTACTGTCAGACGAAGAGGGCACTAATTTCTCTGTGTGAAAACAGGCAGACCTGATGTCTCACTACTGTCTGACTGAGCCTTCAACGCTAACTTTAACTTTGTTCCAAAACAGCTGAACATCGATAGGTGGGAGTTCGTAATTTAAAATGAATATTTGTGCCATGTGCATAGTTAAAATGCAGTCTGTTTTGCTGACGCATTCTAGTTATTCGTTATATGTGAGTTTGTCATGAGTTGAGACCACTGTTGCGTGTCTTAAAAACAAACAGTATCAATGGACCATTGCACCAGAATGGCTTTTTCAATTCAAATATTTTTGTATTATAAATTACAAATTATTTCTTGGTCCAATAACCAGTGAAATATTACTCACCATGTCTGCTGCAGCCACTCTTGACAGCTCAAGCTGCTTAAGTTAAATGGAACTGACTCAATAATGAACTCTGTGACAGGGAGCATATAAAAGTCCCTGAACTGGATTTTAATTTTAAAAGCAATAGCTGAGTATTCACCACTCTCTGACTTTTTCCCCCCTGATAGACAGAGGTTTGATGTGAAGCTCACATTAATCCAGTCCCTCGACATGAGGAAAGATATTCCTGGCCTGCATTTTGCAGGGTCTGGAGTAGACCCTGCGGTTAAGTTATACAACAGAGTGAGGAAATGTCAGCTTGTACCGAGTTTGGCTGATCTTAAATCCCAAACGGCAGCAATTCATATAATGCCGTATAAGCAGCTGGGCTGCAGCAACTGGAGGAGGGTGGAAGTGAACTGGAGGCAGGGGAGGCCTCAGAGAAGGGAGTTCAGCAGTGTTCAGCAGCAGAGGGTGACAGAGCCGCCAGAGCTGTCCTGCCGCCTGCCTCCCTCCATCATAAATCCCACCGGCAGTAGCGCTGCCCAGGGCAGCGTTGCCCTCCTGGGAGCTATATGGCACCGTCCCAGCGTGGGGCCTGCGCCCTGATGTCCCACAGAGGGCCTGCTGCTGAAGGGCAGCAGTCTGATGCTCCTTGTTCAACTGACTGGTGTTAGATAATGTATGTCATCCATCCTTGCCATGAGCGCGATAAAAACACAACCTGGAGGACAGCAGGCTTGTTCTGTACAGTAAATCAACAAAGAAGATTGCAGCCTCTCTAGTGTTTATTAAACTATGTTGCTATTATGTATGTTCATCCCGCAAAATCTGAATTATTTTATCATAAACACATTTTTACCAAAGTTCGTCAGTTAGTGACTGTTCTCTAGAGGTATATTCTGAATTAATTGTGCTGTTATAGAGCCACTGGCAGCTACAGCATTGTACATCTGATCTTCCTGTTTAAGATAGCCTACCAAGTGAATTTTTTTGTGGATTATTGTGATGTATTTCCAAGAGGGATTTTTCGATGTTAAAAACCAACGCATTGAGATTTTTTCCAAAATTCTATGTTTATATTTCATAATAATAGTGTTAAAATAAATAGTTTGCAATAATTTAACCTCTGGTTAAACATTCTGCGTTGGTATGTTAGGGATAGATAACTACTGGACATTTACCTGATCCCTTAGAACAAAGTATGTCTGACCAAGCCCCACAATATTCTTCAGACAGGTGTTGAATTATTATATGGCTGCAAATTTATTCTTCTAATGGATAGAAAAATTGAGAGAGACAATGATTTGTGTAATTGCCCGGTCAGCCAAAGCTGATTTCTGATATTGAAGAATACTGACCTGCAAATTTTTCTCCAAATCCTGTACATTTACTGCCTCTCAAACTCACATGCACTGTAGAATGATATGCATGATTAAGTTCTCCACTGAGCTGATCAGAGGATTAATGCGAGAGCAAGAAACAGAGGGAACCATAATGAGAATTTTTTAGAATTCACCCTATTACTCCTATTACCATTGTATGTGCTTATTCATGAAACTGTTTGGAGTGATTTAACTTTTTTTTAATCCACATTCAGATTTTTAAAATGTTTTCTTTCAGACATTCCTACAGATACAGACAATTTACATGTGTTTCTTTTGATATGTGGACTTCGAAGAGTCAAAGACCCCCTGTATTTAGTAGATGTATTTTCAGGTAGGTAGCTGGTAGTTGAATACTCTTGTTTTGTTCCTGGACTTAAATGCATTTTTTTGATGTTTATAAGTTTGACATAAGCTGTTCTATTCATTGCAAAAAACTTTGTAACATATTTAGATGTTGAGAATGCTCATGTAACCATTGATCTGTTCAACGCGCTGTTTCTGTACTGTGTCTTTTTCAGCCTGCTGGGAATAACAGAGTATTAAAATCAAAACATTTTTGATGCTTTTACTTGTTGGGAAAACTGTTTTGCTGTTACGTACAGTATTAATGGAAGACAAAAGAAGGGCTCATCTATTTCAAAATAACGTTATTTTTACCTTAGTGTCCCATGGCTGTTAGGCTGGTTTGCATGTGTGCTAAGTAGTGCCGTTAAAGTTACAAGCAAAACTTACTGCCCATCATTACTGAAGTTTTCTCATAGTCATAGAATGTTTTGCTAGATTCTCTGCTTGTGTCTGAAAAAGGTTCACGTATTCTAAGCTGGAAATTTAGCCTCCAGTATATGATTTACTTTGTTAAGCCTTCACCACCCTGTTACATTTATCAACAAGTGTAGTTTATCAATGTCAAGAAACTGATTTTGTGATAGGATTCTGTTCTGGTCATGGAAGAACGGCAGATTTCTCCTGCGTACATAAGTCAGTATTAATTGTAATGGTTGCAGTTGCTTCCACATATTCCTTACAAAAGAGGAAAATTTCAAATCATTTTTAGTCTTAGTGACCAGGGTCACTGCACTCTATAGAGCGTTGTTCTCTAGAGATGATTCAGAATTAATATCTGAGCCTAGTGAAGTAACCCTCAAATCATGAGAGATTTTGTGAGGCAGAAATGCTAACTACTACCTTTCAGATATGCTAATCATTTGAATTCTGAGGAGTAATCTGAGGGCAGAGCATGAAATCTGATACATAGTCAGTCCTTTAGGTAGAAACGCAATATTTGCCTAGTTCTGCTTTACTCATGCAGCTATTTACATTGATTTTAGAGGAAGAAGAGTATTTTTTTAAATGGTATTAAAAATGAATAATTTTGATTAATAAAATGACGTTCCTCTTCTATTTCAGATTGGCACAGAAAGGAGCCCAGTGTCCATCTGGGTATAGTTGGACCTGCAGTAAGTTGCTGTAATTACTGTTTTATTTGCAAGTTTATTCCTAAACACTTCCACTTGCTCACGTGTGAGATATTCTTTCCAAACTGAACCTATGTCAAAGGACTTCTGACCTTCATGGAGATAAGAAGGTGCAAACTTAGCAACTGTAGAGGCTTTTCATAACAGTTCTGAGCTGTGGAAGTGACACCAGTGCTCCAACTTCCAAAGTTCAGAGGTCTGTTAGCAGCTAAAAGTCCTCCCCACTCAGCATGTGCTCCCCTTTTTGTTGCAAAAGAGAAAGCAGCTGCCCAGTAATTAGGAAATTCAGATAGGACACAAAGATACACTTTCAAAATCTTTAGCCTGCAGAGGAAAATGAAATTCTGCCAGCTACATCCAGAATCAGTGTCGGGTTATTCTGTAAAGGGTAAGAGCTACTGATATCATCAAGCTGATGAGGCTTCCAAGCCTTTGTTTCCTTATTTTTTAAGAAAAACTCCCTGAAAGTTCTTTTTAGAAATATTGAAATGAACTGATTAAATATTTTTCTTTTAGATGTGAAATTTTGTTAATTTAGATCCTAGCTGCCAAATTGTTTCAGCTGAATGAAAACTGTGGTTTCGGCTAGTTGTCCTAAATTGAAGTAGTAGAGTTACAGGTTACATCAGAAGACATTTCATTTCCTTAAGTGTTTAGTGAATGGAAAAGATAATGTTGAGTGGCTGAATTTAGTATTTTAGCTAGGATCTTATATTTCTGGTGTATTTCCTGCAGGCAGATTGTGTTGCATTGCAGACAAAAATTATGCTTCTAGTTCAATGAGAAACTGATCAACAATCGATCCGATACAAATTGTAATGTGGGTTCACCTGCTGCTGCGAACAAAACTGATTTCTTTCACACAAATATTGTCAAAGCCTCACAGATCGGAGCAATTGAGCAAATTCTTCCTATCCATGTTGAACATGCTTGCAGACGTAGCTTTTGACTCTGAAGTACTCTGGGTGACACTCAGAAAGAACTCTTCAATGAACTAAGACCTGTTTTATTTTCTACAAAGTGTAGAGGGCCACAACAGTCTCAGCACCACGGTGCAGCACCACGGTGAAGATGTTTCTGGACCGTTGCGTCACTCTAAGTTCATTTTTATATGACAGCAAGTTAGTACAGTGTGTTTATGGTAGGTCTGCTAGAATTTGATCATGGTAGGCTCTGTGCTTAACAGGCACCTTCATCTCTGGGCAGTGTTTGATCCATGACTTTGGCATTGTCAAACATGTCTCCATCTGAGACATGCCAGCAGAGTAGATCTTTCTTAACAGGATATCTGGTCCTGTTAGGTGTGGTCTGTACCTATGAAGTGGTCCAGTCTCATCTCCTCTGTTCTGGTAGAAGCTGTTCATACCATGCATACTGCCCTCTGATCTCTGCTAAACCGATGAAATGTGCAGCTCTCTGAAAGCTCTTTCTCTGTTAAAAACTATGGATGGAGGATTTTGTAACAGAAGTTGATAGATAACTGGTGATCGTATTTGCTTGGTACTTCAATACGCAACAAAATAAAATGTGACAAAAAACACTTGTCTACATGTAGAAGAACTGGACCATGGAGACATATTAGGCAGAAGTAATACTCTTGCCTTTTCAAAAGCTTTTCCTGAGACTGCTGAATTCCTAGGCATCTTGCCATAGTCAGTTGGCTTCGGAAGCATTCACATCTTTTAAATGCATTTCCAACTTGCTGAACAGCTTACGTTGTATTCAATTTTCTGTTATATTGGGCCTGTGGTTAGATAACTGTGCCCCCTCAAGTTCCTAAATGTAGCTCAGGGGGAACACTTCTCTAAGTCATTGCTATATCCATCCTGGAAGTAATATTTTAACTGAATTCTTATATTCAGGCCAGACTTCTTGGAATATCTACCGGTAGAAGAATGCTGCTTAAACAATTGTTCTGTTCATGAGATAGACGGCAATTTTTTGGCTTCCTAAGTGGATAGGATAGGAATTAATAAAATTTTATCTTAAAAATTTTATGAGTCATAGGCTGTAGTTTTTCTGATCCTCCTAAAGGTGGAAGAGCAAAAGACCATATCCCACTGCACATTAAATCACTTGCAAGTACTCCATTGACTTTAACGGAAACAGTGTAGTTCCTCATGAGAGAAACTCAGCATCAAAATAGTACTTTGGGGAGAAAGCTGAAAAGATGTTTATATAGAAATAGCAATTGCAAGGTTCAATATAAAATATCCAAGGAACCTGTGACTTGACATACTGGCTTAGTGCTCAGGTCTGTATCACACTGTTGCTAGGTAGTGCCTCAGGAAAGGGCACTTGATTTTCCCCCCCAGCTGTTACAAAAATACTTTCCCAAGCAGTTATACAAGCCTGTTATTTCTTGGATGCAGTAGGAATTCATTTCGTAGTGTAGCAGTGATTTGCTTGAATCTTTTGATTTATGAAGCACTGTTTTCAAGAAATAATTATTCCTGTGTTCGAAGTACACAATAGTAAAATCAGTTCTGAGCCTTTTTTTTTTTACCAAAGGGGCTTTCTAAAATGCTTTGTTAGTGCTTTCCATCTTGGAGTGTGTTAAAACAAAACTAAACAAAAAAAAAAATTAACATGTATTAAAAAATGAACCATGTTATTTCCAGGACTTAGGATTGCTGTATGCTCTGCAAGCTATCATAAATTGATCTAATATACGCAGCCTGCTGTAATAAAAAACACTCTAATTCTGTTCTCCATTTCTAGTTAAGGATTTCCAGGTTCTGTTTATTTCTTTTAAACATGTTCAATGACAACAGCAGTCATGGTCGCTGTGGTGCTGGGTGCTCACAGCCCTAGCTGGGCATTCTAGATGTCAGTCTCACTGGAGTGTTTCCCTGAAGGGTCACGTGTAACTCCACCACATTACTGATCTGTGGTATGATTTTAAATTTCAGCACACTCATGCATTTAAATATCTTATTAAAAAATATACTAAAGTTTATTTTTCTTTTCTGGGCTTTTTAAACTTAGTGCTTACAGCTGTGCCAAACCCCTGTGTGTATACTCCTTTCTAGGTTGATCCACTTTTCACAAGTGAAGTTGAGGAGAAAGTTAAAAGGTAAGAAATTAATGTTTGTCTTTTTATCTGCTCAAAATCAAAGCAACTGGCTGGCTAGCTTTTTAGATCATCTACATGAGTGCTTTTTTCTACCCACAAATGAACATACATTCACAACTCTCTGTATGACTAGCAAACTTGCTTTGATTATTTGACACCTAATGTTCTTAGACCAGGTATTCTACACATTTTACATTTAGATTAGCCAGTAGATCTCTTTGTATTTTCTGTAAAATCACATCTGGTTTAGAATTAGGTATGATTCATGTTTATTACTTTTTTGAGGTCTTTTCATTCTTTTTTTCACCTTGCCTTCTGCAAGGTTTTGCATGCTGTTTGTGGGTGAATGAGTAGGCGGACAAGATAACCCTCTGTGGCTTTTTTTCCTGTCCCTACTTTATGAGATTTCTGACCAGACGGCACAAACTTTAGAGAACAGAGGGCTTTTTTTGTTTTGTTTTGTTTTTTTTTGACTGCAGAAGCTAGAATCTTCTGGCTAGAACAGAACAACAATATTATCTCTGATTGATAATATCAGCCATATGCCTCAGAGTTAAAACCTGCATAAAGTATTTGCTTTGCAATTGCCTTTCTGTGGAGAGAGATTTTTTGTTTGTTTGTTTCTTATCAGGTTATTTATGGGAAAGAGCTCTCCTGTAATCATGCATTAATACTCCCCGTGATACAGCTATTTATCTCTGCAGAAGCAGGATGTAACTGCACAACCAGAAAAGCAATGTCCAACAAAGTCTAGCTGACAGGGGAGTCTTAGGGTCAAAAGCTCTTGTTTTTCCATCTGGCTTAGTGTTCTCATGTCGAGGATAAAGAGGCAGGAGCAGGCTCATGAACTGGAGAAGATGCTGTCTCTTTGAAAACAATCACCAGTCTTAAAGATCCCACTCACTTCGTCTGAGACTGCACACCTCATCATCCTGTTTTTCCATCCTGCACCTTGA
>VXAV01006316.1:153669-218072 GCA_013399715.1 Alectura lathami | reverse complement strand
AATACCTCCCCTAAAATAACTGAGTTTTCTCACTGAAAATCACCACACAAACAGAAGAGTAAATAGTTCTCGTTGTATTGCTCTTTCCTTAATATTTACAAACTCATCTGCTAAAAGAGCATTCCCTGCAGGGTGCCTTTATATATACTTCCAATGTTACTTTTTTCCACTTTTTTTTTTAATCAGAAAAAAAAAAAACCTATTACAGTGTAAAATTAGGAGGAAGCTCGAGCTAGATTATGGTTTCAGAGTTGTTCCCATCAACTCTACAAGCAGAATTAGGTCTTGCTTGAATTTAGAAATGCAACTCTCGTTCTCCTGAAGGTTCAAAATTGTACTGGGTCATGAATCTGTAAACACTGAGCACATTCTTAGCTTGCTTTAGTATGAGATAAATATATAATAGATACATGAGATAAATATATAATTATCTCTATTTCAAACCTGCCTAAAGGTATGAAAGAACCAGAAACCATAGCTAATTACCTTGTCATTTAGTACTGATGTCTTGGAGATTTTGCCATAACTGATCTGTTTTGTGTCTGGCATTTGAAGAAGAGAAGACACCATTACAGTAAGCATTTAAAATACACCTCAAAATCAGAAAGCTCAAGAGTTCTGAATGTTCTTGTGTAAGTGCTGGTGAAACACGGACTACTGATAGAAGTTTGTATGCTCTCTCTACATAGTTGGAAAACTATGGTTTTGAGTCCAACACTGCTTCTGTGGAATACTTTTTTTGTTCTCTCTGGCGTATTCCAAGCATTCTAAAACTCAATACAACATGCATAGCAATGTAATTACACATCCACACAAAACAGCCAATTTAAAGAAAATAATCACAGGGGAGGAAGATGGCCAGTCTCTATTCTACTCCAGGGCAAAATCCAGTCTTAAACAACATGTGAAGTATAGGCCTTGTAGTTTGGAATGTAAACCATGGCAAACTACAAAAATAATTAAAAAAAAATGAGATGCTGTAGAGCACTAAAACTGAAGAGGGGCCACAAAAAGATGCATAGGATAGGAGGAAGAAAATAAGGGTCAGTCCAAAAGAGAAGATAGTAAATAAAAACTGTATTTCTCTATAAGCCCCACGGTACTGGTTAGAAATGCTCACTGTGTAGCGTGATTCCAAAGCTAGACTCTACATCCTGCACCCTTCTAAAACAGCATTAAAACACATTTGCATTCAGGATAATGTAACAAAACAGATGGCCAATGGACTAAGACGTTACTTTATGCTATTATTTGTGGAACCTAGGTCAGTAAATTATACATATTTTCAACAATGCAAATGATTCTTTTTACTGCTTAAAAATAGACTAAGTATCTAAATTAAATTCTTAGCCACTTCATGCAGTAATTATTTACAGCACAACCCATTTGTTTAAGGCTAGCTGGTACAAAGCCAGCCCCTCATCTTATGTCTTTGGCCATCTGTTCTGTCTTTCAGTAGCTATAATTCATTGGTACCTATGTGTTTTGGGACCTGAAGTTTTCTGATGGAGCAGTTGCTGCCCTCCAAGTCTATGAGACAGAACAAATATCTTTCCCTTTAAAGTTCAGAAATGATGGAAAATTAAATATAAACTCAGTGACCAACTTCAGTGAGCCATCAACTATGTAGCATTCAGAAACAAGTAAATGAACACATCTTGTGACAAAAAAAATAAAAACGTGCACTGTAGTCCAGTCTGACCTGTAGCTCAGCAATACCGTGCCAGAACCACTGCAGAACCACACCAGGAGGCACAGCCTAGGACAGAACTGCCACTGGGCAGCAGATTTGACCATTGCTAGCACGGTGTCTGCTGTTCCCTGGGCTCAGACCCAAACTCCTGTCTGCTTTGTAGGCAACTGTTGTGAGGATAAGTGGCCAGTCCTGCGGTGTTGTGTTATGTTTTGTGTGTTTTCTTCTCTTTGTTTTTTTCTTTAATGGTGCTTTGTCTTGAACGGGCAATCACTTGTTTGGAAAGTAGCCAGTGCTGAAATACTCTTATGGTTTTCTTTTTAAAGGAAGAGATACGGAGAGGTGAGGAGAGGGCCACAGGCAGGTGACAGTGAATGCTGACGCACTTCAAAACCACTATCAAGCTCTTGATTTCAGTTCAGAAGTTCAAATAAAATATTTTCGTTCCCTGTTCATTGAACATGTTTGAGTGGGATCAACAGCAGCCAGCACACTGAGCAGAGGAGCATTTATGTCTGTCAATAGGAAGGGCTGAAAGTCTGCTGAATCAGAAATTCTCTCTCTCCTTGAGAAGCTGATGCCTGTGTGTTAACCCTGTGTAAGGTCTGCAGTTGGGTAATTAAAGCCAAAAGCAACTTCCTTGACCTGCAGGTCGATTGGGGCACTGGTACTTCTCATTTCCTGGATGAACTTTGGTGTGCTGTGAACTTTGCTGTAGTGATGAATACATACTGTTGTCTTTTTTTTTTTTTTTTTTTTTTATAAATCCATCTTTGGAACACAGATTTGTTTTGTTTAACAGTAAAGTCAGAGGAAATTACAAAATAATTTGTGGATGACTAAAAACTGTATTTCTCCTCACCACATTATGATTTTTTTAGTAAAAAGGTGTAGCCCAACAACATGAGACAAATTTAGAAATCTGGTCTGTAGTTTTCATACTTCTCATTTATTTATTCTGGTTTGTGTTCGCTTCATTAATCTGTCTGAATTACCTCCAGCTGACCCAGTAGTGTCTGATACAAAGGGTAGAACAGGTTATGCCATTAAGGGTTATTATTATTTTTAGAGCTCACTGTTGCAAAGCAGATGTTTGTGCCAGAAGGACTGTAGAATTTCTATGTCCAGAGTAAATTAATCTGCAGTGGTGATTTAAATATTGTTTCTTGTGGATATTTTAAGCTATTAACACATGTTGATAAGTTGATTCCTTCACTGCCCAAAGCATAATTGGTTCTGTCCATTATCACTCAAGGTATTTTTGTCTCCAGTTCTGTCCAAACTATGAGAAAAACAAACAAACAAACAAACAAACAAACAAACAAAAAAACCCACAGCAATGAAATTTTCTTTTTTTTTTTTTTTCCTTGATTTTCTTTTCTTGCTACACAGAATCACAGAATCACAGAATGTTAGAGATTGGAAGGGACCTCGAAAGATCACCTAGTCCAATCCCCCTGCCGAAGCAGGAACACCTAGAGCAGATCGCACAGGAACGCGTCCAGGCGGGTTTTGAATGTCTCCAGAGAAGGAGACTCCACAGCCTCTCTGGGCAGCCTGTTCCAGTGCTCTGTCACCCTCACTGTGAAGAAATTTCTCCTCACAATTTTTGTACATAGACTGAACGAAAATTGCTCCCCATCCAGGAGTGCAATGACAGTAATTACAAATGCATTCACTCAGAAGTGACAAGGAATCAGTACAGAACAGACTGAAGATCTGGGGGAGTGAATTTTCTTTCTCACTTAACACTGTGATAATTGTACAATACGAGGTTTTCTAGGTTTACAGTCAACGTATCTCAAGACTTCGAAATTCATCAATAGCAATTAAAATTTCAGATAAGATAGGCATGAGTAACAGAGCTGAGTAGTCAGAGTTTGCACACTAGGTCCTCCAAAATCTAAGCCATATTTTTAAAAGTTGCCTGGCCTTAGGTCTCTTGGAAATGGTTTACTGGCTTTGAACGGATGCTGTGCTGCATCTCTGCTCCTGACTCTGCAGGCAGCCTGAAGTGATACCATGCTGAGACCCCGTACATCCTTTTTTTTTTTTTTTTTTTACTGTATATACATACATAAACATGCACACATATATGTAATACAAAAATTAAAAAATAAATCAAACAACCAGCCCACAATTTATGTAGAATCAAATTCTACTTTTTCAGAAGTATTCCTTGGTCACTGAGGAATTGCAAACCAACAGCTTTGTGGGCAACATGTTTTGAAAGTGTAATGCGTTCTGAAAGCATAACCTTTTCTCCACCCTGCTTGGTACAGCTCACAGTCGGAAGCTATGGCACTGCATGCCTCCCTGCATTCCCTGAACACTCAAAGTCCAAGACTGTCTATTGCAACAGATGCTATCAAAAGCAAAATTCCTTCCAGAGTCCTGTATGACCAACAGGAATCAGAATTGAGGAGAAGGAGCCAACTGATTTCCACTGTCACCTTCGCTGTCATCAGCGCTGCCCACATCTCTCCAGTTCTGCACATGTAGAAAATTTGTGACAAGATGTGTTTTAATGGACAAAAGAACAGATACTCAGCGTTGGGGAGAGCTGGATTTTTTGTGCTAGAAACTAATCTCATCTGTGCACGATAATGGTAGGAGTTACAGTGACAGCCTTTGATCTCAACATTAACTTTATCCTCTTAAAGCCTGCCATATGCCAGGAACTTCCGGTGGGAAACAAACTGCATATTTTGAGGAGGAAAATAATAAAGGATGAAACAGCTATCCATTGACTTTCTGGAGTGGTTGCTTCTGATAATATTTTCAAAGTTACAAGACTGATAAAAATAGAAAGAAAATATTTCAGAGTGGTTCTATAAAACAGTTCACCTTAGACATGGTATTTTTCAACTAAAAGGTTGTAGAGATGAGAAAGAAGTTGGACTCTTTGCTTCTGTTTTTCATTTTTAAATTGTTATCATTAACACCTCAAAATCTCTGTATTCTAATAAACTGTTGTTTCCTTTCTCCGTATTTGTCTAGGCAATGGACTTAGGTATTCCAGTGCTGGCAAGGAACATTCCTGGCAACGCAGCAATAATAAAACATCAAGATACTGGACTGCTTTTTTCAGATCCTCAGGTAACAAAACAACAAAGCATTAAACTAGTTTTCTTTCCCTTCCAAAAATTAGGTTCACTCTCCATTACATGCTGGTGTCTCTCTGGAAACCTAGCTTTTACACTGAGCAGTTTTTCTCAGATTCTTCTAAAACTCTAGGTGTTAGACTGCCTTTCTGGAAGCTCTGCTGTCGTCTCACATTCACTTTGCAGTTCACTGAAGTTTTACTAGGTGTCAGCCTTGCTGAATGTTTGTCTAGCCTGTGCTGCTTTACAGCCTGCCAGATGAATGGGGCTCAGTTGTCATCAACTCGTTGCACTTCAGTTTTGAAGGTTCCATAAGAAAACCTTGGAATAAACGTTATGCCTCTGTCATTTTTCGTTTTGAGCTCTAACCAAAATATGAACTCATATTAGACAAAGAGTAGCTAACTGAAAGAGAAGTATAAGCCCGAAGCTTTAGATAGTACATTATCTACATCTAGCAGAAGGTGTTAATATAAAGCATTATTAAGTCAAGGACATTACTTGGTCAGAAAATAACTACTGACTAAAATTTAGCAGAGTTTCAGTATGGAGTTTCTGTGAAGGTAAGTACGAGTGGGGAGAGGGAACACTGTGCATATTTAAATGCTGGAAATTTTCATTTGGGTATATATTTTTTGCATTTATTGTTGCATATTTGTATAGGTCATGGAAGATGACTTTCAGACACAGGTTCCTTTACGTTCTATTTCATTTATTCTTCTTTTGTGGTTCCTCTAAATACAGAATACTGGAGGGAGGTTATGATAGCTGCTTTTACAGCCCCCATTCAAAAATGTTACACACCTAATTTCATCTCCTTGTATTTTTTTTTTTTCCCTTGTCTAAAGACTGACTTCATCATTCTGTTTGCAGTCACTAATTTTGATTATGAAAAGGGAAGACTCATTTGATATGGGCGACTAATACTCTGGACTTAGGTGAGGAGGAAACATGTCTTGCATTCGTTTGATGGAATTCTCTACAACTTGTAGAACTGGACCAACACGTATCAGCTGCAGTGTGTAGTTGTCCTAAACAGACTAGTGATTGAGGAGGCATTGTGTTATGTTTTCAAGTGGTTGTGGCGTGTCAGCTTATTTTACTATTGGTTTAGTATATCTTCTTCAGTCATTGCTGATGACACCAAGCTGAGTGGTACAATTGATACCCCTGGAGGAAGGGATGCCATCCAGAGGGACCTGGGCAGGCTGGAGAATTGGGCCCACGAGAACCTCATGAGGTTCAACAAGGCCAACTGCAAGGTGTTGCACTTGGGTTGGGGCAATTCCAGGTGTGTGCACAGACTGGGAGAAGAACTCCTTGAGAGCAGCCCTGCAGAGAAGGACTTGGGCGTTGTGATTGACGAAAAGCTGGCCATGAGCCAGCAGTGCTCTCCTGAAGCCAGGAAGGCCAATGGCATCCTGGGCTGCATCAAGAGAGGGGTGGCCAGCAGGGAGAGGGAGGGGATCGTCCCCCCCTACTCTGCCCTTGTAAGGCCTCACCTGGAGTGCTGTGTCCAGGCCTGGGGTCCCCAGTACAGAAAGGATGTGGAGCTGTTGGAGCGGGTCCAGAGGAGGGCCCCCAAAATGATCAGAGGGCTGGAGCACCTCTCCTGTGAGAAAGGCTGAGGGAGCTGTGACTGTTCAGCTTGGAAAAGAGAAGGCTCTGGGGAGACCTCATTGCGGCCTTCCAATACTTGAAAGGAGCTTACAGGCAGGAGGGGGACCGACTTTTTACACGGGTGGATAATGGTAGGACAAGGGGGAATGGGCTAAAACTGAAAGAGGGGAGGTTTAGGCTGGACATCAGGAAGAAATTCTTCACAGAGAGAGTGGTGAGGCGCTGGAACAGGCTGCCCAGAGAAGTTGTGGCTGCCCCATCCCTGGCTGTGTCCAAGGCCAGGCGGGATGGGTTCCTGGGCAGTTTGATCCAGTGAGCTAGTGGCTGGCAGCCCTGCCCACGGCAGGGGGGTTGGAACTGGATGATCTCTGAGGTCCTTTCCAACCCAAGCCAGTCTATGATTCTATGATTACGTGCACCGGTCACATATATAAAACATTGGACATGGAAATCTCATACTTAGTTTTCAAACTACTGATGAACCTATTTTGCAAGAATTCATTCCTTTTACCATCTGAGACTATAACTAATTAACTAATATAATTGGGGGTTGGAACTAGATGATCTTTGAGGTCCCTTCCAACCCAAGCCATTCTATGATTCTATGATAACCACAATGGCAATCAGGGAAAAAATCAACCTGATTATTATTATTATTCCATAAAACAGAATGTCCTAGACACCAACTATTGACTAAATCCTTAATGTTTTTGTCCAGCTTAAGATTCAATACAACTTACTGGAACAGTCTCTTTGGTAATTTTGCAGAGTACAAACTGTATCATATTAACCACTTTGTGGAGTGTATGATTAATGTATCCTATTAAGTGGTGTTTCAGGAAGGTGAGTTTTCTCTGTTAGTTTTCCTTTTTTCTTTTTTTTTTTTTTTTCCTTTTACAAAAGGAAATATTCTTGCAGCTCATGGTTTTTGTTGTTGTTGTTTTCTGGAATATTCAATGTTTCCAATGGTTTCTACAGCAAAATTTATTTAACTTTGCCAGAGAAGGAGTCTATTTTCTTGAAATACCCCTTTGAAATGGGGTACTTCGGAGTCTGAGAGGTACAGGTACTTGTAAAATTATTTGTACATGTATTCCCTGCAAACAGCTCATTGCCTTCCATGTCTTCTTCAAAACTTCAAGGATATATGATCATGTTGAACACCCATACTGAGAGCTCTCCTGATATTAATTCTGATGCATTCTGGTGTTTCCCTCAACATGCTGGTTGTATTTGGCTTGGAATTCAGATACATTATTCATACCAGACCCAATTAGCTTCTCATACATCCTTGTAAGAAGCCTCTTCTGTGATCTCAAAGCATCCTGCATTCCAAGTTTTTATTTGGAACTCAAGATGAATTAAAAATATGCTGTACGTTTCCTCAGTTAGAGGAAAGCGTAATTTTAAGCACAGTAGTTCCAATGACATCAGTGACTGTTCTTGTGGCTAAGGATTTTCTTCCCTACAATGTTCTAATGCTGCTTGTTGACCCTCTTTTTGCTGCCATTCTGTCCCAGTACTCTGCAGAATCCCTTTCAAGTGAAGACGGTAACTTGCAGTACTCTCTCTCAGCTCTCATGCTCCTAGGAAATATTTATCACTAATGTTTCTGCAGTTAGCCTATCTGAGAGAGCAGAGTAATACCCCTGCTTTCTCCTTAAAACAGCAAGTATATCGCATTTTATAAAAGCCTTTCTGTAACTTTATTGGTGTCAATAATGTGGAAACGATCAAAGTTTGCAAATGGGTCAGAAAAATACTTGTTTGCAGGCTAATATTCTAATCCCATTGCAAAGTTGTTGAAGAACTTTCTTGTTGCACAGATATGGACAGAATGCCAATCATCTTCACTCACAGCTTAAAATACAAACCATTTACTTTAGTTATTCCTTATCTCTCCAAACCGTATCAAATACAGTTTCTAAAGCATTATATGCAGTCTACAGAAGTCGAGAGCTACGTTAGATCAAGAAATGTGATTAAGTTAGAACACTTCCAGTTTCAAGGCATTTCTCTTATTTTTATTGTTGGAAGAAAGAACAGTCTGCCCACAGCCCTTTGAATATTGCCTTAAAAGATTTGTCTGGCAATACAGTTGGAAAAACGTGTTCTGGTAAGAAGTTTTCTTTTTTTTTTTTTTGTTATTCTGATTATCTTAAGTATCTGGTAAAATATTTTCTGCTATAACCTCAATGAGATCAGGTTAGCTTGTTCTTACATTATTTCTGTCAGGAAAAAACAACAACAACAAACTGTTTGGAAACTCTTGAGGCCTTCCTTGTTGGTTTTTCTGAGCAAAAGTGTTTTTTCTTCACAGGAGGCTGCCAAATCTCAACCTCACAAAATTCAAACATCTAGAATATTTTATTCTTCTGACCTCTTGTTTCCACACAAAGACAAGCCTTTATAGAGAATGCCATGTCTATTTTGTCATACAGCCTTGTCCTTTAGTCCCTGGATGAAAATTTGATCTAAAAGGATACACTGCCAACTGTCCAAGTCTATACTTGGCAAAGTCAAATAAAAGAAGGACAAGGCTAAATTCTACTCAGCGCACAAAACCCACTCTTCTGTTTTAGCCCAAAGCTAAAACAGACCTCAATCCAGAACCAAATGGAAAAAAAAAATCAACCATCTAGGAGACTCAAGGTGGTTAGGAGATCTGCATGAAGGCAGTTCACTACACCGTGATTAAATAGTAGTGTGCTACATGTTGGAGAAAAGGGTTTAAATGGTATGGAGGGATTAGTACTGTGTTTAGGTGGTTGGGAAAGTCTGCCTCTGTCTTGAAGAAGCTGGGCCATCAAAGATTTTTAAGAAAATGTCAAAGAAATCTTTATTGCTTGAGTTCAGCAGACCCTATTTCATTGTGAAGATATTGTGTGACTGTACTATAGGTTGGGGTAGGAAACATTTCACTTATTTTCAAGTTGTTGCTGATCTGGGGATTGGAAGCTTTATGATATGTTTAGCTTCAATATGAGCCACTGTGTCTGGTCTTTGGACTGCCCCATCTTCTGAAAGCTAAATTGGAGGGATATAAATTGACAACAGGCAACATATTGAACTGTGAATGTCGTTGGTATTCTTCATTCATTCTTGATGAAAGTGAACTTCTGTGGCTTACAGGTAAGCAGGAAATTTTGTGCAGAACTGTAGTCATCATTAACCATTTGCACAAATGCTGAGGCTTCATGACTGGAAATAGAGAGTCTTGCCAGTCACTGAAGACAATACTGAGATGGAAATAGCAGTTAAAGGTGAAAGCTATGAAACGTTTTGTCCTTGATACTACATCATCTGTGCACCTCCCTTTTAAATCATGGTTTGATCCAGCCATTACCTGAATTTGCAAGTTTATGGAATATTTGACACTGAGTTAATGGGACCTGAAAGAAAAAATGATAAGTAAGAAAGAAGAATAGCCAGCTACTTTTGGGCAATAAATAATGCAAAACCATGCAGCCTAAGGTTCAAAATTACATGCCCAGCATCTGAGAAAACTTAAGAAAGGAGATGAATAAACAGAAGTAGGTAAATAAACTTCAAAGCCATGAAGAGAGGAGCCAAGGACAAACTGAGTTTGAGTGCATGCAAGAGCTGGAAAGACTACTGTTAGCAGAGACAACTTTTGAAGCTGTAAGAGGGAAATACAGCTCAGGAGGATACTGGCAGTAACACACTGAACGCACATTGCTTTCCTCTGCCAAATGTGGGTCAATGCCATTCCTACCAGGACTTCAAGCCGGAATGTAGCTGAAGGTTTTAGGCCTTTGAACCTTGGTACTGAATAGATTAATTTGCTTTTGTGTGCAGTGCCAGCAGTCGCTGTTTATACTCCCCTAGAAATACTGACCTGTTGCCCTGTGAAGTACCAGATGTGCCAGCTAACTTCTGAGCCTTGCCTGCCACGAGGTAGATGCATTGCAACTCTGAGTTTACATGCATCTGGCGTTTGCCTTCCCTGGGGTGGTTCTCTGCTGTTTAAGAATCATGTTCTTTCATCTGCCAAAGCTGATATGAAATGGTTTAACTGCAGACTTACTTTCGTTATATAAATAATATATTAACCATGCATTTTATTTTCATCACTTGTGAACTGTGGCACCAATGTCATTCTCATGGTAATTGAAGGAATATTTACTCTCTTTTCTCAGTTCATTTTCTGGCTTTATTTCCAGTTACTGGTATTTCTGGGCTTCTGAAAAAGTCTTATACAGAATTTCTTTTAGGTGCTATATACAGAAGCTGACATTTTCTGTAAAGATGATTGGCCAATTTACCAGGAGAAAAATGTACTGTGGATGTTGTTGAAAAATGCCTGTGTTTGAAGTGAAGTACTACCCATAAAGAGGGCACATACAAGATCCCTCCTGCATGTACATATGATGATCTTCTCCCCTGTTTTTTCTGGTGTGTGGCTAACAACTGAGGTTCAAATCTACTGTTTTTCTGTGACATCTATAGTAATTATATCCCTTCTGTATGTGAACAAAAGGATTATTAGATATCTTGTTATCTCCCAAGTATTAAGTTAGCATGAGTATCACCTTTTTCACTGTGGCTTTTGAAATGCTTACCATTATGTTGGGTAATGGAAAAATAATGTGTGAATTTTGCTCCTCTTCACCTAACATGAAGCTTACTTCACATCTGCAGTAAGATGAGAGTGCACCACTATTTGTGCAAATATCACTTACACAAATGCTTACAGCGTAACTGCTGATTTAGTCATGTTACCATGCCATAAGTCTAGAAGCCATCATAGGCTTCTAGAAAAGAAACATCAGATCCCCAATTTTTTGAAATAGCTCTGAGTTCTGAAAGTCTGCGTGCTGCAGGTTGGGAGCCCATGCTCCAGGCATACCACAAAACTACCTCTGAAAGGCAACTCAGTTGGAATTGAGGACGACCCCTGGAAAATGCAGTTATTGTTGTCTAGAGCTCGTAATCCAAAACTAAAAACAAGCTAAGCCAGATGCTTCAAGAGTATGAGGCAAAACCCAGATAAGCCACAGTAACTCCTCCCATTGGCTTCCAGTCAGAGGGTGACTAGTAGGGGGTCACATTTGACTAGCAGAAGTAGGGATTAAACTGAGAAGTCCTTATTTCCAGCCCCCCAGTATTTTTCCATTTGCTATTACTCCCTCCTGCAGTTTCTCAGCTTTCATGCTTTGGACTCAGTTTGGCATTTTCCTGAAGTTACCCCCAGCACTAAGTATTGCAGCTGTGAATAAGGATCTCATTTCTTCTATCATTTACATGTTTCCAAGTTTTTGTCCTCTATATCCACATTTTAAAAGAATGCTAATAGGAGTACCTGTCAAGAAATATTACATTGCTGCTTCTGTTCTTAGGTAATTTACATAAATTATTTTTAAGCATTACTTTAAATAAAATCCTCCACAGGAGCATAAAATTAAAGTTGGAATGTAGTTCAGTGTGAACAGTATTTATTACTATGATTATACAGGCAATTGGATGAAACCAGCATAAGTCATGTACGACTTTCCCACCTTCCCTGTTCTGTATTCTTGGCAGACATGGAGGAAGGAAAAGAACAAATCTCTGAAGCTGGCGTCCATGGCTACATCCGCAGTGTCTGATAGATGTGGCCTCGGGTTACTCAGTACGCCAGACCTACCTGTCAGAAAATACCTGAATGCAAGGCAGTTGTGGGTGGGAAGCAGTCTGCACTAAGTATGTGGCCCCCAGGGCTATTCCAGAGGCAGTGGTTGGGAATGCAGTAGATGGAGCCTGAAGTTTGGCTAGCGTTCTGCAGTGCATCAAAGGGGAGAGCATGTGGCGTGCTGGGGCTTCTAACAGGCATAGGTGAAATGTGTCTGAGGCGAAACACATGCTGAGATCACCAGGCAGGGAGAGTGGGTTCTGCACCCATTAACCACGCAAGCTGAAAAGCAGCTCTGCAAAGACTACGATGTGATGCTGATTTTCTGTAAAAAGTTGAGATTATTGTTAATATACATGTGTGAAAATGATCTTGGTCTAGTTTCTACACAGACCTTCGTTATAAATCTTCCCAACAGAACTGACACATGCATCTCTGGCTATTTAAATTTCATGTCAGAGATGCATACATTGATAGTTTGTCTCATCAGTGAGAGTCAAGGCAGTGATTATAACATGTTTGATGTGATTCCACGCATCAGTGTTTCCCAAGGGTCACGTTACCGTTATGTATTATGCATAGCCGTAACTTGCATTACAACAGCACCATCGATTCTGTGGGAACCAAAGATTTTTTATCTATGTATTTGTTTATATGCACTGTGCACTTAGGTTTTCAAGTACAGTTTGCTAGTTAACCTGTTGTTGACATAAACACTGGTCTTATTTCTGATACTTCCTTTCACAGCTCACAGTTTGTGTAGACAATGCATCTCCTTCTGCCACCTTTTTTGTTCCCCCAGTCCTTATGCACTGATCTGCACTACCAATTGTGTAGTCAAGTAGGATGTTAATTTTCCACTGATGCAATAGTTATCTGCATTTCTGAGCCAAACCAAGACAATATTTTGCAAAGATCTGAGCCCATTTGTAATCAAGCCAAAGTATTGGAAGTTGTCATTTGATAGAATATTAGACCAGCTGCTCAGAATAGATCAGTTCAGATATCAAATCTTCTCTCACTTGTTTGATGTTCACAAATTCTCTTCCCTAGAACTAAATTAGAGTGGCAGATGAGGAGAAAAAGTAATAGTTGTAATCTGTCAGGTCTAGTAAATAAAGTTAAAGGAAATTCATATATGGCTTTTTTTTTTGAGGAGCTTGTTGAGCTCACACTCCTGGATCTGTAACTGACCATATGCAACAGCTCTGTGAGAGCTTGTTGCTGCATGCCTGCTCTTACCTTCATACTATGACTATCTATGTGACGTGAGTTTTTCAGTCTCACTACAAAATTAACTAAAGACATTACAGCAGCTGTGAGATATGTTTAGCTGGGCTGAGATCAAATAATCTGATGCCGGCTGTGCTCCATGCAGGAGACCAGGTGAATTATTTAATTTATAGCCAGCCTGGCTTTGTAACACTTGGGTAGGCAAACAACTTTTGTGGCATTAAATTTGTTGCCTATATTTGTCTTAACACTCCTGGGATTTGTCTTTGATTTTAAATGACTTGGTGGGCTGAGTAAAATATTTATTGATTGATCATTGTTTATAAATAAACTGTGGTACTTGACCTTGAAAAATGACTTTAAACAGCTTCCTATATTGGCACACAGACAAAGTGTTTTACTGTAATCAAGATATGGATACAAGTTCTTTCAGTATCATCAGAACTTCAAGGAAGTTTTAATCTATTATTTTCTTTATCTTTTTTAGGAGTTTGTTGTGCTGTCCAAGAGTTTGATGAATGACCCCATTATGGAAAGAGAAATTGTAACAAGGGCCAAAGACTATGTGAAGAAACATCACTCGTGGGAATGTGAGAGAAAAGCCTATCAAAATCTTGTCCTAAGACTCCAGTGAATTGCCAGACTATAGCTGATACCCCACAGTCTCTGTAGAGCACTTTAATGGTGAAATGTAATTAGATTTGGGTTTGTCTGAGTTTCTTTCTAGAAGAGATAGTAAGACATGCATTATTATTCTATTCAAATGCATCAACATCACAGGAGTTGCCTGCTTCTTGAAACTATGAAGTTTATCTAATTCAGCACACTGTCTCTAGTGTACCAGTTCATCACAGACCACTATCATTTTGCAAGAGAGAAGAAATATCCTCCTTGAACAGACACAAATTTTTTGTTGTGTCAAGTTCTCAAAAGGAGGTTGATTTCTTGTATACAGTGGAGTACTCCACCACAAAGAGCTTATGTCAAGTGTGATCATGTTGCATCCTAACAAAATGCAGTAGCAGTTTCCAGTTATACCAATCTGAATGTATTCAGGTACATGTGATGTGCACATAAAAGTTCATAAACCCCGTGATTAGTTACATATTCAGAGTAGAAAATTATGAAGATGAAAGCTTTCTTAAGACTAAAAGATGGACTTACCTATTGAGTGCATAATTGAGTGCAGGCCAAAGAGCAAATGGAGTGTTGATGCTCAGGGAAAATAAAGAGTATAGGGAGTGGTTTTTACTGCCCTGTAGGTATGTGAGTTCCTTTCAGACAAACTGCTGTGGGCAAACAGTCCCATGCTTGCATTTTCTCTTGGGTCCTGGGAGCAGAACATGTAGGTTGGCACAGCACCTGGCAGCTGTATGTGGCTTCAGATTCCAGAACTGCACAGTACTGCCCTCAGCAGCAGGATGTGCTTGCAGGCAGAGATGCTTTGTTACACAAACTACCTCTTAATTTGCCAGTTTGGTACCTCAGTGATTTACCTAAATTTAGTAAAAGATTCATGAGAGTTGTAAAAAGGAATGAAGGGGGAAAGTAAAGGTATTTTCAGCTTTCAATGTATTTCGGTACTGTTCATTCTTATTTCTGGCTCTCAGGATATATTTTAACATACTGCAGCAGGCTGTTTTAAAGGAAGACTTATCTCTGAATGAAGTCCGTACTAATCATTTTTGCTAGCAGAGTGATTATGGACATATCTTTGCTTCTGTAATTGGTCATCAAAGGACTTGTATTTATAGAAAAATATGGGTCATACTTTTAATTCTTACTGGAAAACTGTATGCTTTGTATAGGTTTGATCCTGTCCCCACGACCAGTGAGTTTTGTATCAATCTGAATGGCTGTGTCAGACTCTTCTTTGTAATAAGGAAGTTCAGTGTGTCTTTCAAGCTTTCTTCTGTATCTACAACTGTTGGACAGTAAATAGGACAGGAATATGAACGCTGCATATTTACCTCTCCAAAATGTGTCCCCCTTTTATTGCTCAGGTTTGCCTTCAATAACGTGGGACCCCACAATCTCCAAGGGCAAAATCCAAGATTTTCATCACATTTCTCCCAGATCTTTGTAGTGTCCTTTGACATGCTGGGATATAAGTGCGTCTGCACTTATCCTCAGTTTACAAGCCGCCAGCCAACATCTACCACGGAACAGCTTCTAAACCTGCAGCTGCATCTTTCCTTGGGCATCTCTGTTACCAGGAATAGCAGGGCCCCTTGTAGGATTGCAGTGTCTCAGCCACAGCAAGCTGCTTTCTGAGGGAGGAACCCCTACAGCACTGATTTCAGCATGGTGGGCAACATTGGTAGGCACTGGCTATAAATGGTCTTTTTGTATCTAACCGAGCGTATTGCAGGGTGTCCTGTTCCTCTGAACATCTCACACATCTCCTCTGCCCACGTCTCTGACACTTTGCTGATCTGGCGCTGATCCATAGGCCTTCTGCACTCCACTTCCTGCAGCACCTATTGTCTTCGCGAAATACAGATTATGAACGAATGAACAAATACATAATGTGGGATAGCAATCAGCTATACTTCAACGCATTGAGCTGATGGTAAGTGATTGGAAATAGTAATGATTAGAAAGCTTTTTCCAAAGTGTGGTATGTTTATAACCAAGCTTCAAGGAACTAAATACATTGAACTAGAATTTGTGTTATTTCCAGCAAAACAAAACGTGCAAGTGAGAAATTCTGCTACGCCCTCAGAATGTGATTAACATACGATTTTTCAGGCTGTATTTAATCTATAAATATGAAAACTGCATCTGGGAAACAACATGCTCATTTGCATGTGATAACCATACCAGAAGCGCAAACAAACCTTCTGCAATATATGCATTAAAAAAAAAAAAAAAAAAAAAAAAATAGTGGTGAGCTCAGCCCTCAGGACTGCTTTACAGCCATCAGACCAGGCAGTGTTCATCAATCAAGGGCACTCAGCTTTGATATCATTTATCACATGGTCTTGTGTTCTGCAACATGAAGCCTGTCTAGTGAGGCTAAAAGGTTGGGGCAACAACTGCTAGGGAATTTCATCACAGTAAATTACAGTTGAATTTATGTTTTAAATTTCACCCTGTCTTATGTTCCAGGTCCATAAATATTCAATGAGTCTTGTAAGTCCTTGTAAAGAAAATATTAGACCCTGTGCAGGCAATTTTAGGTATAATTATCTTTCACATGACTTCACTCAAACGATTTTGCATTTAAGAATAATCCTTTTGTTGTCCTGCAGCCCTAATTACAGTATTTATCCTCCCCCTTCAAAGCCCCATTTCTTATCCTAGCAGCTTTCCAAGCCAGGCACACCTCACTGGGATACAGACACAGCACCAAAAATAGCACGGGTTCTGTTGGCTGGAAAAACCCACCTTGTGCATTTACCCCTAGGGCTAATCCTGTGTTTCAGGACCTTGAAATGTACAGTTAATTAATCCAATTACATGCGTTTTATTTTGCAGTTAATTTGCCATTGAATCCACAGGAACTGAATGAAAGCTGTGGACCTGTACAATGGGTACTGCTAGGCCATTTCCTTTCTTGGCAAGACTACTTCAGGAGTGGAGACAATTTGGTACTGTGTGGCAAAGCCCAGTTAGAGCCTGCCATTTGTGGAATGAGAGCTTCCTGAATTCGGATTTTATTTTAACTAGCCCTAAAGCATACCTGTTTGAATTTTTAGACTTAATTTCTGCATTCCCACTTCAGACTTAACCCAGGCATGCCCTAAGAATGTCGATTCCAAGTTGTCTTCCCATTTTTGGCAAAAAGTTAGTGTTGGTTAACCCAGCCAGGATTTCACAGCTCCCAGCTCTGCTGTTCCCCCAGCACTGCCTGCCCTCTGCACTGCCTTGCTCTTACCTTCAGCGAGGGGCTCAGGAGGAAGCAAGGGGAGCTTCCTCTCTTTCTTTCTAGAGCAAACAGCGTTTGTCAGACACTTACCCTTTGCCAATTGTGCAATCAACAGCTGGCTCTGAACGCTGGCCTCTGGAAAACAGATTGTACCGATCTGAACTCTTATCTTAGCATTAAGCTGGGCGCCTCGGAGGTGGGCTGCATGAGGTGGCTGCAGGGAAATAACGTTGGCTGGCTGATCTGATCGGGAGAGGATTTAGATACAGATCTCAAAGGTTTTAAAGAAAACAAAAGTCAAGCTTTCCTCTTTGGCCTCATTACAGCTCATGTGAGAAACATTTTAGAAGACATGAATGAGACAAAAAGCAGTGCTTCCAAGGAGGCAGAATATGAATGTGGCTAGAAGGTTATTAGCGCATTCTTTAAATAGTTTAGCAAAGGCTGCACTTGAGAGGGCTTGGCTCCACTGGTAGTCAGTGGCATGGCATTTGGAATGTTAACATTGGACGTTCAGCTTTGGCACATGACAGAAGTTAACGGTGTTACGAGTGTTATCAGGGGTGCCGGGGTTTGAAGGAGACCTTCATGTTCAACCAGGAGCTTTTTGGTAGCTTGGCTAAGTCAACAGATTAATTCTTATTATTATCAGAGCCCTTTGGAATTGCCGCCTTCAATCTCATGCTGACTGTGGTTTAAAGTCCTGACAAAGCCTCAGAGTTTCCAAATTATCCAAAGGTAGTTCCTTGGTGAGCTCAGGGAAATCAGTTTTGATGTTAACCTACTTGACACATCAGGACATAAAAAGGCAACCATCAAAAGAAAAAGCTAAATTCTATACTGAAAGGCTTAAAAGTGTTTGTGCTCCCTCTGCAAATATAATTTACCATCAAGGTAGCTGGAATATCAAGCAATCCAAACATCTGTAAGGTCTGCCTTTGTGTTTAACGAATACATCAGTACCTTTGTTCTTATTTTACAACACATTTCTTTCTGTCTATTGGGCTCACAACTTGTTCTGTCCCTTTCTCCCCTCAATCTTTTTAATCTGTTGGTCAAAACCCATTCCACATGAAATTAAAGAAACAATTTTGTCAAAGGCTTGTCAGAGGAGATGGGTGCTTCCATGTGGAAATCAATCATTTAATGGCTCAGTGGGATCTGAGCATTTTTTTTCATTAAGTTGTCCAAAGTAATTTCATCACTCCAAAATAGATTTCCCTTCCACTCTCCTCTGTGTGGTTGGTCCAAGCCCAGTTGCTTTAATGTTTGAAACCTGAATCCCATAGACCAGCGGCCACTGCAGCCTGGGCAGCCAGTGCTTGGTATTCCCTTGCACATGTCCCAGTGTTCCTAGGTGCCATGGGCACATTTCATTGTACCTGACATATGCCAGCGGAAAGGCTCGATCCTCCAAACATTTCACTGTATTCAGAATTTGAGAGTAAAGGCTCTACTATTACAAAAACAAACAAACAAACAAAAAAACATTCTCCAATATAAGAACAAGCTGTTAGATAAAAAGATTTTTTTAGAACAATCTGAAATTTCTAAAGAGGTGGTAATTTTTCTGTGCAACTTAATCCTCTTTAAATGAACTGAATTTTCATCAAGGAACTATAGGAATGACATCTAATTTTAGGTATCAAATGCTGAGGGCACTTGAGATCTCTCTTCCTTTATAAAAATGTAGGACAGCATTTTGTTGTCCAGCCCTAGAAATTCATTTCCCCTAAAGCACTACCATTAAGCTAATTTAAAACATTTGTATAAAATTAAGCAATGCACTTTAATAAGAACAGCAGAGAACATCTGGCTGCTGAGAAATCGCAGTTGTGAACATCAGACCTGAATCAGCATTTCAGGCACCCCCACAGCTCCCCTTAACCCTTCCTACTGCTCCACAAGCAAGTCTGTCACACCTTTTATTTTAGTACGCTCCTTACTTTGCAATTTCCATTCTTGTGTACTTCAGCACAAATCTTAGACACAAGTCCGGTTATAACTGTAACCTTGCTAGATAGAGGTCACTTATTTCATTTGTCTGATTCAATCAAGCTACATCAGGCATTGGAACTAAATGCCCCTTTACCGCTTCAAAGATTAATCCCTGCCATTGAAAAGTTGCACTGTTATTTTAGTAGCTTTAATGAAGTGAAATGACTTACGGAATCTTTAATTTAACTTGAGTAATATATCAAAAGCTTATATGCTTGTAGCATGGCCTTTGCCATCCATTACAGCCTCCCAGCTTCTTTCCTAGATATTGTTTTTCTTTTAAAAACACATTCAAGTAAGAAATAACCTGGAATCGTTTTTTTTTTCCCAAAAAAATCTTGCTTAACTTGTACAAACATTCACAGCATGCACCACCCACCGCGGTGCGGCACCGAAGGGGCTGTCCTGCTCCCCGCAGGTCCTACTGACCGCGCTCTAGCACCAGTGCTCGTTGCTTTGGAGGAGGGAGGCGACTGCAGGCTGGCTGCACGGCGTTATCGCAGCCACGCTCGGGGCTGCAGCACAAATAATAGATACCGCTGGCTCTGCAATCCCTATTTGCATGCCTGGTATAATCCAGCAATGACAATTTGAAGAGCAAAGTAAGGATGTAAAAGCAACACGCTCATGAAGTAGTGATGCTCTCAGGTACCGGTACAAAACATCAGCGCTTCGGTCCCTCCTCAGGAGCCGACGGCTGCGCTCTGGGAGTCAGACCCTGTGTGACGCAGCCAACGCCAGCGACCGCTCGGTTACAAGGTGTGATCCCACGTGAGTAAAGGCTCTGAGGGCTGTCTCGCGCTTTGCGACGTGGTTATAAATAGGTGTGTTTTGGCTAAGTATTAGTGACAATACAGCTATTTATGGACTACACTAAAGGTCATGCAAGAGCATTGCCTCCATTTCTATATCAAAATACAGCAAAGCAAGAGGCAAAGGGGAAGATTAATAACCGTTTCCTGAAGTGGGAGAACATCAGTGTTACATGTGCTGAATACTCATCATGTTGTAATACTTTTCATTCTCTTTTTGACCTCAGTGTGACCTTAGTAATGATTCTATTCTGAACAGGTTTAATGCCTTCCACAAAGCCTGTAGCTCATCTTGGTTTTTGTATCTACTGCCTCTTACTGATTGCATCTTTTATTGCTGTAGCCTTGGGAAATGCTCCTGGGTGTCCCTGGAGCATTATGCATCTAGCTACCTAGGGCATCTTCCATCCTTTTTAGTTACTTTTCTGCAACTTAATGAGATCATTTTTCTATTCCTTTCACTCTTAAAACATGTGGTGTCTCTGTACATCATTTGTTTGAATAAAACATCAGAAGGTGTTTAAGCTTGCACAGAGGGAAGGCTCCCAGACATCATTGTTAAGATAACATTGTTCCACACTGAAGTGACTTCTTCCCTTTTACTTCAGAGCTTGCCAAGCTTGGGTGTTGCCCACAGGCAGCTCCACGGCAGGACAAGCCACTTCACCTAGCTCAGCTGCCAGATGCACTTTGCTGCAGGAGCCCAGAGCACTGCTGTGAGGTGTGAGCTGTAGACATTGCCCATGGACATGCAAAAAAAAAAAAAAAAAAAAAAAAAAGAAATGTGAAGCTCAGCCAAAGGAGAAAAAAAGAAGAGGTGTACCCATAACACTTTTTTTCTGCTAAGCAGGGGAAGCTTAGCTTATCAGTTAAGTCCTTGGTAGACCAAGGACTACCCACCCTCTCCTTTTTTTTTTTTTTTTAACCTCTCTTTTCCTTAAAAGAACCATGCCTTTTAGACTGGTCTGTGAGGCTGGGATCTCCTGGTGACTGATGGCTGCCCATGCTTCTGCAGGTCACAGCAAGAGCTCCACCCTGCTAATGCAGTTGTAGCACTCGCTTGTGTTTGGCCAGTGCAATGCATTGCTGTTCCAGCTGTCACATCAGGGGACAACAGAACAGGCTGGGGGGGCTGAACCACTGAGTGAAGGGAACATATCATGCCACAGTGATTCGCTGGACTTGAATAAATCCTCTGGTCCTGGGCCGTCCTTATTCTGCAGCTAAGTGAGCTGCAGTGCTGTGATTGCTGGGGCTGAATGCAAATTCTTGTTCATAAGGTCCAGGCTGAGACAAACTGCTTTTATCCTTGTATCTTGTATACTGCTTGTATCTTTGAAACAAAGCTTCAGCAGACAGGATCCCAGCTTCACCAGGCCTGACATAGAAGGAACAGTCTAAAAGAATCAGTCTCTGTTGTCACTACACCCCTACCTCATGCTGCTAACAGCTGTGAAGTTAAAGCCCATTTTTAAACAGGAAAAATTGATCATCAGGTCTAGCACTTGAGCAGCAGTCATTAATTCTTGTGGATGGCTCCTATTTATGTGTCTTGCTTAAAGTCTCAGCTCCAGACAGTTAATTGAATCAGTACATTAAAAGCCGTGTAACAGAGATGTGCTGAAGTTCAGCTAGCATCTGTGGAATCGATGGGCAGCTCAAGGAAAAATGGGAAGGTTTCCTGCAATCCTGACCCTCTCAGAAGAGGCCAAATTCCGGAATATCAACTTGGAAGGCAAAGAAGGAAGCGGTGATGTGCCTGAGCCAGTCTGGCAAGAGAGGGAATGTGTTAGATTGCAAATGGTGCCTGTGATGGACACACAGCAGCACAGCTGGAGAGAGAGAGAGAGCACCAAGTGCTTGGGCAGACACAAATGGAGGCAGTCGTGGGCCTACGGAAGAGAAATGAATCCTCAGCACGGAGACAAATAGTCAGGAACCAATTTCCTCTAAACTACTTTATGGCTGGCAAGATTAATCTCACCTTCAGTGTGTCTCATAAATACAGGAAACTATTTGTTCAGATTTCCATTATGGTCAGTGTAGAAGTCCAGGCCTCCTCAAAAGCATACTTCATCAACACAGCCTCAGGTGAGGAGGAGTCACCGAGGAAAGGTATTTGTCTCCATCCAAAGGAGAGGGAGACCCTTATGACACCCACAGATGTGTAAGGTAAGTTCTACCCCAGATTCAGGTACCAACTTTCTGATAAGGAGGACAAGCAATCTCCTGCACATATGTTGTGTGCAGGGTTATTGCCATGTGCATGCATCACGGTATCAGTCACCTTAGCTTTTGGAAGCAGGTTGCTGTGATATAACTGCTACCCACAGGTAACACCGGAATTCCTAAGCGAAGGCGCAGTGTTGATCAAGTGCTGAAGTGCTGTCTAAAACCAGCTGCAAATGTTTCTGAGCTTTGCTTGCTGTGTAATCCAGGGGTATAGCCAATGTGATGGCGAATCAGAAAGGAAGTGCTCCCCAGGCTTTAACCACTGTCCACCTTGCATTTTTCCCCTAAACAGCATTTTGTTTCTTCATTGCTCATTTTTCCATATTTAAATACATTAAAGTCCACTACTAAACGCGTCATTTTTACCACAGCATTACAGAAGGAATTTTAACCTGATGGGCTTATAAAAGTTAACAATAGGTAACTTTATTTTAATTGAAGAAAAGTTTGTTTCCTGAATCTCAGCAAACCATGCATTTGCTCTAAGCAAAGACAACATGATGGCTTGGCCTCAAATCCCACAGAAATGTGTCCATCCTTAGCACTGCACCGTGCAGCTGTGTAAAACTCAGCACGTTTTGACTGGGATCTTGCCACGGTGTCACGCTGAATGCAAACCTGATGCAAACTGCATTCCCAATCCTCTACAGCTGTCACACAAACAAATAATGAGCATGCAAGGACTTCTATCCATTAATTGTCTTGATATTGGAAGATTTTTGGGATGACAAATTTAATAATAGGGAGCAAAACAAAGAATGAAGGCCCAGAGATGAAGCAGGTACTTTCTTGATGCTGTCACACAACATAGACACTGCTCTCCCCAGCGTCTTCCTAGTTTTGCCTGTAAATGCATGTCTCCCTGTTCCCATCTATTTTTGGCAAGGCCAGAAGTCCCCCAGAGCACTGTAATTATCTCCATCAGAAATGTCAGAAGAGTTTACAGCTGAAGTAGACGTTTGCTCGAAACAGGAAAATCAGGTACATCCTTGTATGTTGGGGAGGTGCCAGAATCAAGCTGCTGCACACAGTTTTCAGTGGAAGACTGAGGAATCCGGATGTATTACAGCAAGAGATTTGTGGGGCATCTCTGTTTTAGAGAATAAAAGAAAATAAGTCGTATTGTCCTTCTGGGCTTTAACTTTGAGCCATTAGGACTGAGCAAGATAAACTTATTTTGAATAAAATCTTGTTTCTTCACCTGTTGGAAAGGATAAAAATAGATGAGCTCCTTAATGCTAGTGCAGCAATGAGGATACCCTGGTGATCCTTCCTCTTCGTTTATCGCCAGTTTTCCCTGCAACGCTTTCACGTGTTAGAACCTCTCTGCCTGCTAGTCAGAAATAAGTGAGTTTGTACTTGCAATGAGAAGTCTAATTTTGCTATGGCAGAGTTAAAACTCAGTTACATTAAGTTTTATGTGCGTCTGAGTATTCATACACACAAGTGAAAGCTATGTTTTCAACAACATATGCTGAAAATGTAAAAGTTTTAAAACAAACAGAATCATAATTAAAGAGGATGAGTCTTGCAGAGACATTTTATATCCTGCAAGAAAGTTAAAAACTGAGATGGTGAGTTCAGACTAGGGGAACGCAGTACTGAAGAGAAGCTAGGCTGCAAGCAGCTTCACAGGTGCCCTCGTTCTGTGGTGCCAGGGCCTGATTTCAGTACTGGCTGCCCAGCGTGCCTCTGAAATCAGACCTCTGTGTCATAAACTGGGTGCTCAACATTAACTACTACTTGAAAACTGAGGATTTTAACTGCTCCATCTCTTTAGCTTCCCATTATTTTTGTTCCTGGACAACAGAAAATTCAGAGAAATAAGGATTTTGCAGAAGAGCTATCATGACAAGTGCACTTTCCTTCCTTTGTGATAACACTCACATGTAACCCCCTGAAAGGGCCGGTCCCTGGCCTTGGATGCACAGACTTCCTCCGTGAGGGGGGGATGACTGTGGGCTAATACAAAAGCTGCAAGCACCTATTCACAGAGGAAGCAGATTAACACCCTAATGATTTCCATTGTGTATATACGTAACTGAGCGAGCAAAACACCCATGTTTCATTGCATACTGCACGCCATTATTTTTGAATACAATAGTTCTCTTGGCATTAGTATTAAATGAATGGCAAGTTCATTTCGTCTGAAAGGCTAAACAAAACAAGCACTAACAACAGAAATAAATCAGACTGCGGTGCTTTCAAGTAGCTGGTAAAAATAATATTTTAATCAAATAACTCAGCTGTAACCACTGTAAACTACTGGGAAGGTTAAGGCTGAGGCTCAGTATTCTAGTGTTTCACACAGAATTATTCAAAACAAGCAATTTGATCCCCACTGCTTGGCAGTCTGAGTTTCTCTCCCTACTTCCAAGTTGAATCCATCATCAAAATAACAGTTAATGGAGTATTTTCTGGAAGAGAAGACACTTAGCAAGAAACTACAATGTTATGTAAAAACAACAGCTGCCAGAGCGATCTGATTTACCCCAAAATAAAGCCACTGAGAAGGAGAGTAAGTCCACGTTTAAGACTGAACTCGTTTGTGAGCATGGAGAGCCCGGTGTGGCCGCACAGGGTGACTGCCCCTATTTCACAGCAACGCTGTTAGGCACGGGGGGACTGCAAAGTCTGAGCTGCTCAAGCACGATGGTGCTGAAAACCAACGTGAAGGCTACAGGTAACGCCGTTCAGGTGTGCTCTGGTGCAGCTAAAATTAGAACTTGCTGTGAAGGATTTAGCACCCTCCGAAGTCTGTTGGAATCATAGCTCAGAGCTGTGTGCCAGGGCTTTCCATGGGCAGCGTGCGACATGCAGGTTGGAGCACGTTCTGTTAACCTCAGTGACGTGAGAAACAACATGACTGACCACAGACCGTGCACTTACATCCGATGAAAACCAGTCATTAGTGTGTCTGAGATATAACAGTTCCTATTCAAAGGAATTAGAGCTGAATAAGATCTGAGAACATTATTTTTGATTTTTTTTTTTGTGTGTGAAGATATCTTTACCCAGAGACTGTCGTATTATTTATTTAGCGCCAAAAGCACCAAGTCAGCCTCCTGCAGCACAGAGACCCTCTGCCTTCCCACACCCAGCCCAGCGGAGCACCCAAACCAGAGCATCACTTTGAGAAAAACAGCAAAAATGCAAGCAAAAAACCTGTTGCAGCCCTTGGTGGCTTGTTCCACTGCTGTAAGAAACGTGTTTCTCACCTGAATTTGTATAGCTACGGCTTCATCTTTGCCAACAGAGTGAAGATGCTGTTCAACAGGTTTTAGGAACCCAAAACCTGTCCATCTGTGATGGATATTCCTCAACTCAAACTGCCATACGACTGCAAAAGGCTTTTGCAGTTGGAATTATGGGAAGCTGTAGCTGCAGCATCATGCCAGCCAGCATGCAGCTTGCAGGGCTTAAAAAAAATAGTTAATGTGCAATAATACTGCATACACTAAAAACTGTAAAATAATTAGTCTGTCACTGGACTAATTAAAATAATTGTTGCCACTGGAAAAATCTATGGAATATTGCTCCATTGTAATAGGAAACTGAGTTTCCACGACTGATATATCAGGAGATGACTTCCCTCCCATGAGCCTGTGCTTTCTAGCAAGACACTTAATTGACTTCTACATAAAGACTATGAATGATTCAAACTATTTTATGCTGCAGCCAGTGAAGCGTTCTTTTTGTCTCTTCCACACCAAGTATTTAAATGCCAACCTATTAGCACAGCAAACTGCCCACAGCACTGTATTTTATATCGAGGATTCACTTCCATTAGGTTTTTTTAAAAACCAAACCAAACCAATCAAGACTTAGTGGGCTGAAACCTCCCCTGCTTTGCACTGCTCTGACGACACCAGGGCCATCCTGCTGTTTGCCTTTTGGGGTCTCACATAGCTCGAGAGCTCTGATCTCAGAGACACAGATATGGTTAAAGAAAGGAGCAAACACAAGATGGAAGTTATTACTGCCTTGCTGTCTCCTGGCACCACACTAAACACAGCTGTGAACACGAGAGATTCCTCCCAACACACAGCATGAGATGCTGAAACAGCTCAATTAAGAGAAGGGAAATACAACACCAGCCTCCAAAAAATTGAAGAGAAATCCTAAGATGCTTCTATATAGTATATATGTATACCTATACTATACAAAATTGAGGTCCACAGGCAATCAGGGCACCCCTGTTACCAGGGGAGATTATTTTATTGCAAGCTCTGTCCCCACCAAGCTGTCCCCAGATAGAGCCACCAGTGACTCCTGAAACACCTGTGCCATCCAGCCCGGCACGGCTTCCACAGGACTCTAGGACACAGGCCAGCCCCAGGCTGTTCTCACTAGACAGGACAAGGCTGGCACCGGCAAGAACACAAATCATTAACAATATGATTTATTTAGGGGTTGCTGTTAATTTTTTTTTTTTGCCAAAAAGTTGTCCCAACGTTTTGCCTACTAGTGAATCAACACACAAGTTTCGAGGTCCCTTCCAATCTCTAACATACTGTGATTCTGTGATATAAACCATGCTCTGCATTTAGGGACAAATATAGTCTAAACAGCCAAACAATCATGCTACTTTCTCAATACATATAAAATTTATGGTCTCTGCAATATTTCAGCAAAGGCACTTGTTGAACGAGGAACGGTCTGCAGAGCAATTAGGATGAAAAAGAGTTTTGGCTGCCTTTGGCTCAGCGGCTCTCATCTGCCACAGAAGGGAATTTATGCTGCTGCAGAAGCCTGCACTAAGAGGCTGGGAGGAGAGCACACAGCCCACGGCTCTTGGGTGCTGCAGTGGCCAGAAGCTTCTCTGCAGTGCCAAAAATACACATATGGGAATGACGAGCTTTTACCAGCACCACCAGCACAAGAAAAAAAAAAAAAAAAAAAGTAAAATCGAACCTTTACCTTTCCCATCACCACAGCTGATTCTTTCTCTCTGTGGTTTCCAGCTATTTATGGTTGTCCCCCAAAGTGCTCATAGGTACATGGCGTCAAGCAATTCCTTCTGGTCTGGCCTATGGAGCAGGCCTGTGGCTCCTGCTCAAGACCTACTGCCTTCACTGCTGAAGGAGTTCGGAGCCTGACTCCTCAGTTGCAGCTCTGTCCTTTCGGAGACAGAAACTCCACTGTTCTAGGAAAGCACAGACCAGCAGTGAAGTTACAGCTAGCTGTTCCTAATTTCTTGAGAACCGAAGATACCTTCAGATTATTATTTATTTTCCAAATACATATATATACCTTTCCTCTGGTGTTTTGGCTTTGCATGATGAACAGCAAAGATAAATATAAGAACAAATAGGTGAAATTTAGTATTTGTTTACAGACATTAGGTAAACAGAGGACTAGCTCAATTACTCCAGTAGGCTTAATTATGTACTAAAAATGAAAAGCATGTGTGGTTGCAGAGCTAGCACCTAATCCTAAAGAGACAGTTCACTCCTGAGTGCCCCAGCCAAGGCAATTCTCAAAGCACACCATCATCAGCCCCACAGATGCAATGCATTTATTTGTGCTTTTTTTACTACCTTTTATTCAGACAATCACCCACCGAAGCCTAGACTCCAATTCCCCAGCAATCAGCACACATTCCATCAGCTGTGGCTGTCCTCAGAGCCAGAGTGTTCTAACATACTAGTGCTAAAACAGCAGAAAACTTTTCCTGTGGCATAAACAGGGAGCAGGATTTTTTTTTTTTTTTTTTCACATGGCAGCTGTGCCTCGTGGAGGCTCCTGCTCACCTCACTCCACTTACATGAACTGAACACTTCTTAGCAGGGAAAAGTTTTGGCTTTATTGGCTGCTCTGTTGTTGTGGTTTAACCCATCAGGCAACTAAGCACCACACAGCCATTGGCTCACAGCCCCACTGGAATGAGGGAGAGAACTGGAAACAAAAATGAATTTATGGGCTGAGAGAAAGACTATTTGCTAAGGAGAAAAAAAAAAAAAAAAGGAAAATAGAAAAAAAAATGAAACGAAAACTATACATACATACATATATCTGAAATGCAACTACTTGCTACCTGCTGACCATCACCAGCTGACGATGTAACTGTTGACCCACCGACGCTCTGCCAGCAAGGTCTCACCACCTGAGATATGCTGCCAGCTAGGACTGGCACTGCCAGGTCCCCACACAGCACTACCAGACCCCACAGGCTCTGGAAGATCACTTTGGTCGATGCTCTGCTGCTCCGTGGTGTTCTCAGCTGATATCTCTGAAACACCTTTGGATGTTCTCAGGTGCTTTGCCTTTTGAAGCGCAGCTGGAGGCTGCTGCCTTCAATGCTGTTTAATGAGGAGTTGTATGAGGAGAGCATGGAGGAAAGGGCAGGGCACAGGTAATCTTGGCAAGGTGCTTAAAATATAACTGAGCAGCAAATGCAGGGGTGCCCTTGTGTGTTTGCATCTTAAATATTGCATGGACCACTGTTGTGAGGGGGCAGGACAGAGATGTGGAAAAAAAAACAAACAAACTGGGAAGGATGTGCAGCGGGTTCATTTTCTAGGCTCCATTGTACAACAACTCATTTCTTCAACCTCTGTCCTGCTTCAGCAGTTTAAACTGCTGAGCCGAAGTCTGCTCCCTCCCTTGGAGCACTGTGCATGCTGCACCCGGCAGCAAAGCTCCCTGCCATCTCTGGGGGTTCTGACAAACCCTGCGGTGCCAGAAGAACAGCAGTGAGTGAATGGAGAGGCTGCATTACATCAGTCCTGCTTCAGACCACAAGCACTTGGAGCATTAAAAGGAAAAAATAAAAGTACATTTCATGAGACTAATGTGTTGCATTAATGAAAATGCTGAAAGGGCAGAGAGACTGGAGTGCATTTTTCAGCACTAGTAAGTAGGAGTTTATATATCCTGTCTTCTTCTGCATATCCACACATTGTCTATAAACCCGGGTGTTTTTCCTTTCTTCAAGACTTAATTGTCCTGAGTATTTATCTCCCGTATCTGCTACTTGCAAATGAGGTGTTTCAAACAAGTTGGTTTTTTGTTTGTTTGTTTGTTTTGTGTGTGTGTTTTTGTTGTTATTTTGGGGGGAGAAGAATGGGGGTGGGAGAAAGGGAGATCCTGAGATCAATACATCAAGAAAAAAACTCATAGCTATCCCTCTTTATAGAAAACAAGTCTATTCCCCTGCCTCCCCATGCCCCATATCGTTGTTGTTATATTATCTGTATGAGCCAGACATTAGCAAGGAGATGAAAAAAAAATGACAGGACATTGTAAGAGAATTTAATGAAGTGGCTCCAAATATTGTATCAAAATAAATGAAGTGAATAATGCAAGAGCTCATTCCGGTTCCTTTCTACAACAATAACTATTGTGTGAGCAGCACATCTGAGGAGATAGGGATGGATGGATGAATACAAAGGTGCCACTCTGGCACACTGCAGAGCAGGGAACAATGGGCAGCTTGAATTGCTATATTTAATTTCAGTAATTCTCTGAGTCCAGATACTCGGGAAGAAAATAGCAGGTGATAAAAAGGAGGAGGAGGAGGAATTATTACTCTTTCTGGTCTCACTTCACTATTTTGCTTCTGCTTAAGATGGAGGAAAACGGGCTGATTGCATGCCTGCGCCTTTGAACTCCGGGGCGAGCCATCCTGCATATGGAGTAGCTCACTGACAGCCCTCAGCAAGCGGAGCTGCTGGCCTCCCACGAGGAGGAAGGCATTTGTTTGGCACTTCCACTCACAAATTATCTGCCTTTCATTACAGATGTATACAAAGGGATGCAACAGAAATGGCCCCGAGCCCGAACACTTGGGCCTGTGCTGCCCTGCTCGGACCTGCAGCCTGGCCCAGGCCCAGCTGCAGCCACAGGCACCGCCGGCCTCACCTCCAGCCCTGCGCCTGCCCTGCGCTTGGCACCAGGCCCTCAGGGGATTGCCCAGAGCGTGGCCTGGCAGCCGCCTCGGCTAGGGCCCTGCTTTTGCAAACGTGGCTGCTTACCTCTGGGTCATGCTTACCCATGCACCTCTGCTCTCATGTTGTCTTACTGCCTGCATTCCCTGTGGAATGGGCTAGCAGAGGAAACAAGTGGCTCGCGCTCACTCATCCCCTCCCAGCTGTGCCACCCACAGCAGGCCCCACAAGCATCCTCTGCTCCTCAGGAGACAGACCCTGCACGCATTCATGCCGCCCATCGAACCTCTCCTAACCCAATTGCATTTCACTGACAGCTTTACTTGCAGATTCCCTCTCTGCACAGCTCACGCTAAGAACCTTAATATTCCTGCAGATTCAGAAAGGGGATTTCCAACAAGCATTAGGAAAATTAAACTTCTCAAGAGCTGTCTCAATCTGACAAGCTATTTCTAGCTCTTCAAAGCACAGTAAGTGACAATATTAAAGTGGGGGATGGGGAACTTGTAGTAAGCAAATGATGAATTAAGGCTAGAAATGAGGACAGCATAAGTCTGCTTTGCATATACATAAAGCACACTCACATGTATACATACACACACATGGACGGGTGTATGTGAACATGTAGTTTAAAGCTTCCTGCTGCCCTGCAATAGAAAGTGACACTCTCCCACCCTTCATTTCTATCAAAAGCCAAAACAGCAGCTATCACTAATGAGTGGGGCATTTCCCTGAGATTTGTGCTTTGCAGCATCATTAAACATACCTGAGTGCCAGCCCCCTCAGGCAGCAGCACTTTAGGAGCTTGGGATTCAAACAGCAACTTTTCACCAAGGACATGCTCTCTGCCGGTGGGAGCAAACCCAGCCCAAGCCCAGCAGACTCCCGCAGTGAGGCACAGCATGGATCCCTGCCAGGCAGGGCTGGGGACGTTGGCTTATTGCAAATTGCACCAGAGACTGCAGGCTCCTCACAGCACAGGACTGCTTCCAAGCCTGCACCCCAAGTGGAGGGGAGGCTCTTCACAGCCTGAGCCTTTGCCATAGAGTCAAGCAGCTGAACCACGCTTTTGAGGTGTAAGGCTGTGACTCTGAAGGAGGAGAGGGTGATGGAAGATTTTAGTGGCATAACACAGCTGATGACAAATTTTTCTGCGTTCTGGCGTGGTTCTTCAGTAACTGCACTCAGCTCACCTGTCTGTCCTTCCTCCTCTGCTGCTGCTTTGCAGCAGTCATCCCCAGTAGCTTCACAAATCGTATTAAAACTGGGTTAGAAGAGCAGCCTCCTCAATTACAGCCCTTCATCACTGGTGCTTTAGGAGTGTGGGACACGGACTCTGTAGTAGACCAGGAGAAAAAACAATCAGAAGAGCTGATTAAAATCCTATTACTCTTCAGGGGTTTGCATGACTGTGTGAGAGCTAGGCGGTGTGATGAAAAAAATCTTTTGGAGCTTTCATTCGCAGCCTGCCAAAAATGCCTCTTCAGCTGTATGAATTGGTCTTGCAAAAGAAACACGGTTGAGTGCTGTTTTAAAGCTATAGTCAAGCCTGTGGAGAGCTAGGTACAGAGCTAGATCTGATCAATAACTGGGATCTTTCAATATGGCAAAGTATCTTGAGCTGAAGTATCATGGCAGCCTGATACTATTTATTTAAGCGAGAAATATAAAAGGGGCCGATTTGACCTTGGCATCCTGACTGGCAGAACAGAAGACAAACAACAAGAGCAAGCTATTGATTAGGAAGAAAGCAAGTTATAAAAGGTTATTAAGGGCAGAGAGGAGCACAGTGATTTGGGGTTTTGGCCTGATAATAAAAGAATGGAAAATGGGTGATGTCAGTCAGTCAGCCAAAGTCTTTGCTCAAAAAACAAGGAGACATGAGATGACTCTGTAGAGGTGGGATAATCCTTCTCCCTTTCCTGCTGTTACTTTGCATAATGCAAACTGTATGAGGAATGCAGCCCTGTCTCCCTCCACCCACTTGTTTTGGGAGGCATTGTAATTTTGACCTTTAGAAAACACTGAATGTTTTCTTTTGAAGTCAAAGAAATTAGTCAGGCCCCAGCATGAGCAGCCTCCAGGATGATCTGGAATGAGGGTGCTTGCCTGCTGAACATCACCACCAGGGCAGCAGCTGGGGCTCACGGAACCAGGTCCTGGCACCACTCTCTGTTACCAGACTGAAGCGCAAATGTGCAGGAGCAGATGGGGGAATTAGCTACAGCAGAAAGCTATAGCCATCACTGGGCCCATGCTTCTGCTGAAGGTGGCTGGAGACAGCCTCAGAGTGTGCTAAGCTGAATGGTGCTAATGGGGAGTACGGCCCATTCGCTCCTATTTTTACTTCTCCTTCATTCTCTCAGTTAATCTAGGGTTACTGAGCACAGAAAATTGTTGAAAATGAGAGTCTCAGTCATATTTGCAGCCTCCTATCATCAAGGTTGAGCAATGAAGCTCTTTGGATTGGTTTTTAGGTCATGAATATCTTAACTGACTGTAGGAAGCTCTAATTTAATTATTAGGAACAAAGGTCTGAACATGAATAAGCAAAGTCCTCGTTGCTCTTCAAAAGCACGGCTTTCCGGTGCTGGTATTACTGGTTTGAGTTCTGTCAGAAGCTCAGGTAGCAGGTTACTAATATCCAGCCACTGCCACTTCAGTCGGCATTACAGCAGTGGCTGCGACTGCAGAAGGGGAAAATACAACGGGAGGCCTCATTTGCACCTACCAAAACAAGGAGGAAACGAGCTCTGGTAGGTGGTTCAAACAGCGTGGTTCAGTGCTGGACGTGTCTCTCCGGGCTCACGGGGCTGTTTTAAGGAGATGGATGCAGGAACTTGTCGTATGCAATCTACCAGCCATCTTTAAAATGCAACAGGAATTTCTTAATGAGCATTGGCAGTACATAAAAACAGAGTAGCAGTGCTGCTTTTCTAGCCATTAATATTACATACGTGGCTGCTTAATTTGCTGTTCCTCATAGAGCCTGAGCAGGAAGCCTGCATAATGAAGGATTTGTTGACAGAGATCTTCATATCAAATCAGCAAAAAGGTAGAAAATGATCCAGTTTCAGGCATATTGCCTTGACTCATGTAACCCTGGCCTGTCTGACGCTCCTGATTATGGGCACAATGTACAAGGCTCTCTGCTTTTTTCAGGCCCTTATTGCTGCCACTTTTGAACTTCATCCATTATAGCTTTCACCAAGAAGCCAATCAGAGCAATAATGCTCACCAATTTCATAGGACAGAGGCTTTATTTGTGCGTGAGGAAGGTGATGGCTGGTGCAGACCAAACACCCATTCAGAAAGGTGCTTAACCACACGCCCTGTGCTAAGTGAAAAGCAGTCCCTCCAGTGAGTTTTCAAACAATGAGATATGAACTGCGAGCAGAACACAAATTTTATCTCCTCAGTACCTCACAAGCGATACCCTCACTTTTTCTCTTGGCCTGCTGCCGATCACCAGGAGGCAGCTGGTCGTGGTGCCAGGCATGGCGGTGGCAAAGGGCCGGTGCTGCTGCCTGGTGGGCAGCTCGGGTCAGCACCAGGCAGCCCTCCTGCAGGGCAAAAGCCTCTCCAGCTTCCAAATGGGACATTATCTCTGTACTCCTGAGAGCATGGGCTGGCAGAAATTCAGAACTGGTTTTATATGGTAGACATTGCACTGTAGGTAATAAGATGAATCGTGGCCCTTCGGTGCTCTGAAGTTGTGCATGGATGGAAGTATGGTGCTGACGATAAACACAAAGAAATACATGACAGGGTTCTTGGGTTTTCAAGTACTAAATAAATTAATCTGAGAGTTCTTTGGAAGTGCTTGAGGCATTTTCTAAACACAACATTTGTTGACAACTGCTCCTTGCCTGAGTTAATTCCTCAGTGATGCTTATTGGACTTAGCTTGATCAATACACAAATGAGTCCAGCCGAGTCTGTCTCCTAAGTGACATGTGGAAGACTCTTCTGCACTGTAGTACACAAGTCCTTTAGATCTTGCTAAGGTTCTTCCACAAAGAAATCTCCCCACAGATCACAGGGGAATGAGAGCAGGCAGTCTTGGAGAAGCTGAGCATACTCAGGACTGAAGTGTCTCTAGTGTGCTCATTTCATTTACGTCTCATTCATTACGGAAACGAGGTGTGAAAGTAGTTTCTAGAGCTACTTAGTGCAGGCTGCACATCAATTTAATACCTCTTCTGGTTTTTCATGTCACTTACCTCCATAGAACTCTTGTTCCAGATCAGTTATTTATCTGCATTGCTCAGACCTTGAGTTCACAGGTGTACTAATGCAGCTTGGTCTAAACCACTGTATATATATATGACTGCTGAAGGAGAAGCCTGTAAAAAGAAGAAAGACAGTAAAGAACCAGCTTACCTGATTTACAGGACAACTGAGTTTCTACTCCTCATTGTATTTATGCATAAAGCATCTAAAAAAAACAAACAAACTGCATCAGACACGTTTCCCTTTGTTAAAATGCCTGTATCAGTCTATCAGTCTAGCTACTCACGTAAACAGAAACACTCACATAAAAGGAGACTCAAACATGAAAATAAGGAGGCAACTGCAAAAAAATACATATATTAATAACTCTCAGAGGAGACTTCTTGCTATCAGCAGGCCTCTTCATCAGGCTCAAGAGACTGACAATGGGAGCTACAGCTGCAAAATGTTACATGCACACCGCATCTACATACCATTGCTGCTTTTATGACAGGGAACAGAATTTAGTCCCCTTCATTCACCAAACAGGATTCTCGTCTGATTGCCTGAAACACAAGATTTCACCCAAAAGTGCTGTGAGAAAAGCAGATACACACACACACACCATCACAGCTAGATACACACATACATGTGTACAAAACCCTCTGCAGGAAGTTGAGTTATTCTTCTATTAGCAGATTAACTGAGACTGCTTGCTTGCATGCAGACAGGCACAACCCACCTTGATTTCTCCCTTAGCAGAGCTCAGGATCCTGACCAGTGACAGTGATGCACTGAAGGGGGTGCGTAGGAGAGATGTTTCCTTTGGTTTTGCCATAGATTTCCTATGTTATTTTGGGCAAAACACTCAACGCTGGTGTTCCCATGTCAGTAAAGAATCCACCTTGCTCAGAGCACTTTGAGATCTATGGACAAAGACCACTCCAGATACTAAGCATTATTTATAGTATTGCCCTATGGATAACAGCAAGCTGCAGCTGTTAAGAGACATCAGGGATGTCTGAGCAAGCAGAAAGGCATAAGTCTGAATGTCAGTATCCTTAGCATCGTTGCTAGCGGCTGTTTTGTCCTAGGAGAACATTTCAGTGGTTTGTGCTACCAGATGAACTTGCTGTTAGTTCTCCATGTTCCCCAGAGGCAGCTAACACAGAAATCTGGGTTTACCATTGCAGCTCATTGGTAAAGCAACTCTGACAGCCTGCTCCCAGCATGGCTTGTACCCGCTCTTTCTGAAAGAGAAAGGTTGGCCACAGAACGACGCTTTTGCAATGTAGCGTTGCACGCATGCATGAATCCGATGTGCACAGATCCCTAGCTTGCTGAAATTTGGCCACTTTTACCCTGACCTCCACATTACTGAGGGTGAATTTCTGTGGACACAGTGCAGCGATGTGTAAAAAGCACCCAAAATAGACCAGCAATGGGAGGTGAAACAGTGGGCTAGTGCAGTGCTGAACCTGCTGGGAGGCTGCAGGGCTTTGCTCCGAGACCAAGGCTGCTTCCTGAAACTAAACGCTCATCCAGAGCTAGCATGGGCCTTGCACCATGCTGCCCTCACTGCTGTACTTGAGCTTGCATAGGACTGAGTAATACAGGCTTTTTTTTTTTTTTTTAAATCTCATGTGGAATTGCACGAGTCCTGTGTATCCAACAGGTACAAGTATTGATCTCCAAAGTATTTGGCACATTTGCCCTATTTACACCAACTTACTCCTTTAGTATTGTCTTCAAAGGCATTTACCCAAATGTGGATCTTTCCAAACAAACCTGAACCAGAAACTCACATATTAGGCTTTGAAGCTAGGAATAAGCATATGTATTTATTTGCAACTAGTTTCAAATCTTGGAAGGGTGACTTGGTGCAGATACATTTGTTGCATAACATGTTGTTGATGTTGTATCTTTTCCTCCCAACATTGCAGACTGTAAAACTTTGTAACTAGACTGTGCCAAGAGCTGTAACTCACCACTTCATCAAAGGACAAGTCTCCATACTGCTGCCAGTCTCTTTTAGGGTAAGTGTTCTGACAGTGAAAGGGGAGAGGCGTTCAGAGTAGGAAAAAAGATGAAGCCACTAAAATGCAAATTTTATTCACAGTTGGCATATTTATAAATATATATTACATTCTTACAATCTACAGTACATTCTAAATATAGAGGAATTCAATCTAAGTGTTTGTGGGAGGGTGGGTGTGTATTAAACAAAGCAACCTAGATTCAATGACAGAAAGAGACTTAATAACAAAATGGGGGCAAGGATTCACTGTGGAAAGTAAAGGAAAACTTGAAATATAACCTGGAATTCAGTTAATGCTTTGGCACTTTGCCACTGGTCACTGGAGACTGCTTTTGGACCGCACAAAAAAATGTGGTTTTAGGGCTGGAGGGTATACCAGAATCAAAGGGCAATCACTGAAATTCTACGGTATATACATCCTTATCAGAGGAAAACAAAAGATAACCATCACTTCTGGGAGAAACAAACGTTATCTACCAAGTTTAGCTGTTCAGATTTCAACAGCGTTGGTTGTGCAGCACTCCTCTGTGACCTCTGAGCGCCCTCTAAACGTGCTGAGCAGGGGACTAAAGAAGCATGAGAGAAGGAACCGAACAACCTGACCTCTCCCAGGGAAGGGGGAGAAAAAAGAGGCAGATGCTGTTTGTGTCTGAGTTCAGCACAAGTCACGCTTACCCAAGAGCGAGTGGCCAACTTTGGTAAATGACAGCACGCAGAGCAAGTACCAGCGTGGTACCAGTGTCTATGCTTGGCAAGAGTGCACCATGGAGAAGTGAGTGTGCGTGGAAGAGGAGGGAGAAGCCTCCACACTTCCAAAGTTGACTGATGCTAGCAAGTGCCCTCAGGATATCTGATGGGGAGCACTCCAGGGAAATGGCTGGGAATATAAATTTGAAACAGGACAATCAAAGAAAGTGGGCTTCTAAAAGTAGCTTGTTCTCTCTAACTTCCCAAAACTGACCTTCCTTTACATGAGTGGTATTCTGAGCATAGTTTATATCTTCTCCTATTTTACAAATTAATAATACTGAAAATTGGCTGGCGAAGTTTGTTACCTTGGCATCTACTTACAAAGACAGCTTCAGTTTTAACTGTATATGTGTATCCATTCTCAGCGCTTGGGAGGCAAACATTCTGGTTTGTAAACAGCCCAGTTACTCCATTTTCCCCTTCAGATTCTTTGGAAACTCAGCACTTTGCAGCTCTGGGGGCTGCTCTGCTCACATTGCTGATTTTTGTCAGCTTTAAACTAACCTTCTCAGATGGATATTCTCTGCATGTGACTTGAATGACATGTTCTCTTCGTTGATCCGTTTATTCTGAGACCAATTTTTTGCTTTTAACCAAAGCTTGCAATATCGAAAAGTAGAACTGTGGGAACTTCGTAATATCCAAACTGCACTGGAGTTTGTTATATTTATTGATCTCCTGGAAAAACTCAGAGAATGAAACTATTATTTCGCTAAGTTTTTTTTTTTTGTCATGTTACCATGCATCAAAAAATCTCACACATCTCTCACTTCCATCTCTGAGCACAGAGAAGATCTGTATTTTAAGAGCTGTCCAGGATCTCTGCTCTCCCAGCTGCTTTTGGGTGTCTTTTAGGGGCTCCATAGAGTTATTATCCATCAGCTGCTTCTTGTTATCAATACAACATTTTGCCCCACTACCCAAAATTAAAGGCAGAAGGTGAGTGAAAAACAACTGAACAAACAAACCAAACAAAACAGTCTTTTGTGTCTCATTACACATTTTCATGTAATCTCTCCATATAGTTTTTAAGTTCTTTGCACTCCCCCAGGTCCATGTCCTGGCAAACCCATTTAATGTCATCCTCACTGCTCATCAAGATTGAGTTGACAGTTGGACATCCATCATCAGAGGAGATGGTGGTAAAGGTGGTGAATTTGACCCGTTTCCTCTTAGAGGTAGGAGAAGCAGTTGGTTCACTTTTCTGTTCTTTCCCTTCAGTGAACGTGGACTCAGTAGACCTAAAAGCTTGTCCATTAATATTTTTGGGGGCATTTGTGTTGAGGAGGTATTTGCTCTCTTCATAGTCCACTCCTCTGTCAATGGCTGTAATACGTTCATCTTGTTGAGATGAGAAATTTATGTGATTCTCCAGAAGTTCTGTCCTGTTGCTCAGCCCAACCCAGTCATGAGAGTGGCTCATGCCTTCTTGTTCTTCGAAGGGAACTTGTTTGTTTCTGTACTTCAAAGCAAAAGTGACACAGTTGATAAGGAAGACCAGAATTGCCAGGCAAAAGACTCCCAGCAGAGCATACATTCCTATCTCCAGATCACTGAGTCCCCTGGGGGTCTGCACCAGGTCATTCTCTTCCAAGTCTCCATCGTTTCTTGGCAGATCCACCTGTGCAGGGAAGCTTGTGAAGTCTATTGGGATGTTCTGCAGATGACTGTCATCATCCAGGAGGCTTTCTCTGTCTTCTTTTTTACTTAAAATAGACTTCTGAGTGGTGGTCCCTTTGCCTTGCTCCTGGCCCATGGAGGAGCTGTAATACTGGCCGTCCGGCCCAGCTCTTTCCAGCAAAGCGGTTTTCTGACGCCGGTCGCTGGCATGATTTTCTAGGTGGACACCAGCACCCTTGTGTTTACTATCACTGACGTTAGGGTTGGCATCACTCTGCCCAAATTTCACTTTAATGTTACCACTTCCAACAGCCAGGATGCTCTTCCTTTTGGATTTCTGGCATGATTCACTGATCACCATCTCCACCTTCACTAGTGTCCCCTGGCCTTCTGTCTCAGCTGCAATCACAGGCCACTTGAATTTGGGGTCATGGTGAATGGAGACCACCTTCTCATCCAGAGATGTAGCTGACAAGGAGAAGTCTTTGGAGTCATAAATATCCAAGGGCATGACAGATCCATCACTGAACTGGATCCAGCAGCTGATGGCTGCTTCCTATTTTATATAAAACAAATATACACACACTGAGAATAAACATCGAGGGAAATATGTTCCGCCCTGATCTATTTCCTCCTCCTGACAAGATCCACATACCATTTATAACCAGAAAAAAAAAAGAAAAGGCAGAGCAAGAAAATTAATGCAAGGAGAAATACTAGTTTAAAAACACTCATCGATAATAAGATTTCTTTCCCCAAAGGTGCTTACAGGAGCTGTATCCCCTGGGCTCCACAGAATCTACTTCAGCACCATAATAAATAGCATGTCAGAAAGCATTACCAGCTACTGAGATCATTTACTGTTGTGTATTTAAATGAAAAAATATATTACAGTATTTCTAAACTGCTTAAAATACAAAGTCTCCTCTAGTTATACACAACACATGTTAAAATCCACCTAATACAGCAAAGAGATCCATACATGGCTCCATACCTTCAGCCCTTGATTTCTGTCTCTCAAATGAAACGCTTTGCACAAGCAGAGGAAATAGATCAATTGCTTTTTGAGGAAATGACCAGGGTAATTTTCATGCTTGTTGGCAATTAAAAGCAAGACAATAATGAAATTTAATCTTGTGTCACAGCAATACAATCTGTGTAGCCCACAGTGCATGAAAGTTCACTGAATGTTAAGTGCATCAGACCCAAGTACATTCTGTATCTGCATGTATAATGTGAGCGTTTCTGGGAACTTCAACTTTTGGTTTCTAACTAAGACATTTTAAAGAATTATTACATTTCAGAAAAAACATGCTCACCTGTTTCTGAAAATCAGGTCCTCAAAGGACCACTCAAGTGGCTATCAAAATTTGTCACACTACCTGAAAAACTCTTGGCATTCATGCAGAAATCATTTACAGGCAAAATTCAGATAGCTCCACTGGAATCCAGCTCCTGCTTCTGACAGTCTGACTCATTCTGTTTCAGCTGGGATATTTGCACCTGATTAAACACTGCAGATACCAACCACGCCAGAAAGTCTCCTGGCTTGATGAGTGGATTCTCTGGTGTCTAAACTGATGTGAGCTCTTGCCTAGTAAGAGCTGGGTTCACTCTGCTCAGAGGGAGAGCCTGACTGGCAGACAGGCAACCAACCAACCAACCAAGTATAACCCTGCTTGCTGAAAGGGTGGTTACAGGAGTCTTGTTTCTTTAAACAAACAGTTTTTCAGACAGACTGTATTTACATTTTAACTCAGCATACATGCAGAGAATAAATATTTATCATTTTCTGTTAAATCATTTCCAGCACATAGTCATTTACCTGTTCAAATGACAGAGGATAGGCCTCCAGTCTTTTGGGATTGTGCTGTGCATAATCTTCTGGCCTGATTCTGAAATCCTTACAGCCATAAAGCTCTCTGTGCTGCAGTGGGAGATTTGCTTCTGTCTCTATTTCAGGACTGAGCCCTAAGACTTTGCTGACACTGCCATAAATCCCGGCTTTGTGTTTATTAATCTTGGGATGTTTCTTGAAGGCCGCATAGAATTTATATCATCAGCTCTCATCCTCCCACTGTGTTGCTTAAACCTGCATAATCATTTAATAATTTTGCATTGCTCTGCTTATAGGGATTGTTCTCTGGAAATCACGTACTAAGCAATGGAAGGAATCAGATGCTTTTCAAAATGGAGTCAGTCTTTGAAGAGCAGAGGGTGCACAATTCCTTGTTGGTTTAATACTGATCCAATGCTGTTCTGATTGTACTGCTGTATCTAGAGGGGGACTCATCTGGTCTCCATTTCTGGGAACTGAAATGTCAGTGCTGGGCAGCATACTGGGACAAAATGCCATCGAACACAGCTTTTGGGCTGATTTCAAGGTAGTTTGTTTAACTCCCCATGTCAGCAATGGACTAGCTCACTGGCCTTATTTCTGGCTGCCTGGCATTGATTTCTTAACTCCTGGAAGACTATGGAGCCTGATTTTTATCACCCTATAAAGATGACAGTTCTGCATTATTTCTCATCTTGCATCCCAAGGATAAGACCCTATGATGAATTAAAGCACCTCAATAGTTGGCTAGATTTCAAACGTGCATGCCATGCTCATTTACCTTTAAAGCTCAGATCATGTTTAAGAGTTAAGAGCCCAGGGCATCCTTGATGTAAGTCCCAGAGTGATGGATTTGGGTTGGAAGAAAAGTTTAAATCTCAAATGTAGACAGAAGCACAAGGACAACTATCAAGCAGGAACTGATGGAGACATAGCATAGTCCAAAAGCCCTTGGTAATTGTGCACAGGTACTGTGCCAGCATATGGATGGCTCGGCATAAGAATTTCAGACCTGTGAGAGCTTGAGCAGTGCAAAGTTTAGCTGAACCATTCCTAGCACCAGAAGACAGAAGAGGGGAAGTCCGGTTTTGCTCATGGAGTGATCTCTTTGCAAAGGCAGGAGTAAAGCAAATGGGACTGGAGAGAAAACTCTCCCATTCCCCTTTAGCATATGACAAGATTTATTATGCCAGGAGAACCTGTGAAGATCTGACTGAAAAGAAAGGGAACATCATACAATAGCGATCACTAATATAGGGAGGAAGAATAATAGAAAAAAAAAAGATTTATCGATGTATTTATGTTTAATCATGTCTTATATTCTAGTAACTAATTAGAATGAAAGGAATGTTCCCCAATGACTTAATTTGGTTACATAAAGTAAAAAAAGGAAGAAGAGTTTGGCACAATGCAAAATACCTTTTTATTTAAAGATGAACTTAAAGAATTGATTTAGTTGCTTGTGGTAGGAGGCTGACCTCCACAATGCAGCTGGCAGCATCTCCTCTGATCTGATAGGTGCTGGATGGGACAGAAAGGGGTGTGTGTGAGAGGTGATTTCTGTTGCTTATTTATGATATCGTTGAGTAGCATGTGTTATAAAGGGCTGCAGCCAAGACAGACGGGGCAGGCTTGTTGCCTTGTGTTGTTTAGACATTGTGCTATTTTTGTGAGATCTTTGTTCTTCTATTAGGGCACCTGGTGGCCTTCATAAAAAGTGCCCATAAAGAAAATGTTTTATCAGCACATTATTAATAAAAATCTGCTTGATCCCATCAGCTTTAAGGTTGGGTGTAGTGAATCAGAGCAGTGTCCTTCCACAACAACGTACACGTGAGCAACAGTACCTGCTTCGGAGACTGGAGCAGCTCTTGTGCTATGGCGGTAGCAAAGATGGCCTTATTGCTTCCTGGGCTGAGCTGAAGGGAAAGTGACAATCCAGTTACCAGCTGCACTCCCAGGTCAGTTATTGTCACCTTCTCATCCAGAACTGTCACTGTTTTCTCAGCCAAAATAGCATCTGAAAGTGGGGATAATATCTGAAAAGAAAAGTCAAAATTAGCTACAGCCATTTTGCCTAGCACCAAACAAAATGTCTATACAGAGCTATTGTTACATGCACAAGTGACATTTACTGTTAATTGCGGAATTACTCTTAACAGACAGACACGATTAAAATATCATTATAAAAGATAAGTCAATTTTGTAAGACCTCTGCATCAAAAAGATGCTTATAACATCCTTTACCAGTGTAACTGTAATCAGCTACATAGCCACACCTGTTTCAGATATATTGAATGTTTTAAATGCGATCTTTATGTTAAATGCAATTCTGTTATTAATGATCATGTTGTTAGGTAGATGTATACAATGCAATCTATAGATTTACATTCAATCCTTAGAATAAATAACATTATTATCTATCCTATTGAATACTGCTACAATGAACACTCATGGTACTATATACAGAATTAAGTAAGAAAACTTGTCTTGGTTAATATAATAGGCATGGAGGTCAGTGCACTGAAACATGACATCCTAAGATGTTCATTAGCAAGTATCTTTAATTTAATGATGCACATAGTGTGCAGGGCATTTTTGAAGCACTTTATACAAAGGATCCCTTAAATATAACTTGTTCTCTGTCTTTTTCCCTTGAATTTTTCTTCACAGAATTTTATGTGCATTGTAGAAGCGTAAGTCCCAGAGCTTTAGAAAGTCATTTATAAAATCTACACATTTTGCTGAAAGTCATAATCTCAAATCCCATTTCTACAAACCTGACAACCTGTGTTATCAACAATTGTAGTTTTTGTTTTCTAGTTTGACAGTTTGGGATGATGAGTACATTTGGAGAGAGAAACTTTTATTTATTTATTTATTTTTTAAACTGTTTCAGTGCTTCTTAACATGTTTTCTACTTTGTAGTATCAATGGATTAATCTTATTATTATTATTTTTTTCCTCTGGGACTCCATTTCCTGGGCCAGTATTTCTCTGCATGTCAGGAAGAACATGTGAAAAGATACGTGAAAAGCTGCCAGTGACCTGCTGCACAGGTTGAGTTGAGTTACTTTTGACTAGGGACACTGAGGCACAGTGGCATTTACAGGCCATATTTTTGGCCATATTAGCTGAAACTGATGAAACTAAACCTGCACATCTGGAAAATATAGCTTATTTATATATAACATAAATATAATATAGCTAATTAATCTTTTAACTCCACTCTAGGAGTGCTAGCTATTATTACTGCTTTGTGCACATTCTGAGATGTACCCTAACATTTATATATTTTGTAACACTGCTTGAGCTCAAAAGACTTGCAGGGATTTGATCCCATGGGACTTGGTGTCAGTTCCTCAGCCAGCACTACTTAACTTTGACTCTACCCTTTCCTCTGCCTGCGTAGGCTTTGATATGACAGATGTTCCACCAGCTGCATGCTTTGTGCCCATATACTGGCTCCAGGTTCAAAAAAGGCCTTAGACAAAAACCATCATAAATAGTCTCCATTTACACAGGCTGGACTACATTTCCTAGGACTGCAATCTACATATTTCATGGCACAAGATGAGAAAACAATCTCTTACGTCCACCAGTCTCTGCTGCAATTGTGCTTCATTCAAACATTTATGTCTCCAATTTCTGTTGCTAATGCAAGATGCTGCGTTACACCTGATCTGAGCCTTGGTTCAGAGGTGGTGGGTTCATGGAGGAAAGGGAGTAGATAATTAATCTTGCCTACCTGAATTGTCGTCATTCCAAGTTCCTGCCCAATCAAAACCTGTCCATCCTGTAGCTTAGCAATTCTTGGCTCCTCCACCTGCATGAAGTCACTCACCAGGTCGGTGATGTCAATCTGCCAGTCAGAACCCAGCAAATAGCTCAGCTGGCCGCCGGGGTCTGGTGCTTCAGCTACAAACTGCGTGAGGACTCGTACCATGGCATGCTGGTACTGAAGGGCACATCCTCTTCCCTTCCGTTCGTCCTCTTCTTCATCCTCACTGTCCCTGGCTGGTCTGGTGCGACAAGAAGAGTCAAAAATTAACCAAACTTGGTGCTAGGAGAGTTTGCAACAGGACAGCGACTGCTGACGTAAGTCTGCAGCCTGGGTGGTGGAACAAAGGGCCACTGCTCCCTCCCATTGCTCTGCTGAAGCTGCTTCTGTCAGTGCATTTCTGAAATCAGTCAGGCTTCCCTCCTTTATCCCATTTCCCTTGTTCACGACAGAAGCCTCCAGGTTGCCTGGGCCTCTAAAACAGCTGCTAAAATCACCAGCTTGCTAGCTTCACCTGTCCTCTCCAAACCTCTCTCATGCTTTCCAAACTTAAGTCCTTACTTTCAGGACAGTTGCACTTTTTTCATTCTGGATCTTCCCATAAACATTTTGGTGTTGCCATGGAAATCTCCTCTGTCTGCACCTACTTGCATATCCCTTTCTGTATGGCATTCAGGTTGAAATCACACTGCCACAAATATCTCCACCCCTCTGCTCTGATACTAACAGAAACCTGGTAATACACGATGTCTTCATTGGTAGGTGAGAACAGCAAGTGCCCACCTTATCCATTTGTTTTTCTGGTTCTTAAAAACACTGACAATTAATACAAACAGTCTAGATCTGCCTGCACCCCTTCTCCGTGCTGTCCTCACATATCTGAGTGGGCAGACAGTACCTTAAAGCCCTACTCTAGCAATGCCCTGCCTTCGGGATGCTGATCGGTATCACTGGACCCTACAGCAGCAATGCCACCTATTGTGCCATTAAAAATGAACAAATTATCTGGCAGGAGCTGTGAACCAGGCAGGAGCCCAGCCTGCTGTGCCAGAGCTGGTCCTTGTTGGTGCCTCCTGCTGCCCCCATAGCTGACCCTGCCCAGCTTGACCAATTGGCTCTTTTTGTCTCAGTCACTGGCACTATAAAAGGAAATTGATTTCCAATGAAGGATCATGCAACCCGCAGCTTCCATTTCCCTCATAAGTCCAGTGCAGAAGCCTACTGAATAAATGTCCAGTGACCTTCAAATTTACACTGGAATTGCATTAAGGCCAAATGAGCATGTTCAGATCCTCTGTCCCTGACAGGTCTTTGGCAAGTGCACAACCCAGAATGAACACCCTCTAATGAAACCTACCTCTTATTAGAGATGATGGGGACTCTCCATCCCTTGATTTGATTTAGTTCTGTGTCAGAGACCTCTATCTGCAGCGGGAGACGAGGAACCCAGACTGTCATTTCTAAAGGGGCACTCAGATGCTGGTAAGTAAAATTAACTACGACATTCACTTTGCCTTTCATTTCCTTCCCATTGACAAAGACATAGTCACATCTGTCAGAAACCTGAACAAAAAAAAAAAGGAGAAAGAAAAAAAAATAATGAGTCTCTTCACAAATTATGAAGTACACCACATACTGGGAAAGTGAGTGGGAGTAAGAGAAAGAATACAGGTTTAAACTATCTCCAAGTTCAGAGGACAACTAGGAATAACAAGAAGGGTGACTGGGCCTGGTGTGCCCTTAATAGTCCGCATAATTTGGCTTCGTTTTAATAGGCAGGCTTTCTCTGCTATAAACATTTCTAGTATAATCTAAGATGAAAGAACAGCTTCTTTCTGTCCTTAATTCCCACTCTATGCTAGAATAGTCCTAGGATAATGGCACTGAAAAGAAGATTCCTCTCTTCTCCCCAGTGCCCAACCAGGCTGTTATCCTCCTCCTCGACTTTGTAGAGCAGCCCAAGGAATTCCACCTGCATAGGGGAGAAACAGGTAGGTAACTGCCTAGATACGTAATTCAGCAGGGGACAAATTTCTTTAAATCACACACGAATTGGGACAAAGGGTTTTTCACCACGGGTGCTGAGGCATGGGCTGGTCACATCAGCCTAATACTAGTCACCAGGAAGGGGCTTGCTGATGCCCAGTGATGTTCATTGGGGCTGAACAGCTTCATCTCCACAGCAGGCCTGACAAAGGTCTTTCACAATGTGCTGCTCAAGCTACCCCTGATGTCAATTTATTTATTACCTGCAGCTCTGGACATCAATATTGCTGAGAGTTACTAAATCTCACTCAAGCAATTTAGCAGCTATTGCAAGCACCTAGGTGAGCTGACAGGACCTGTTCATTACAGCTAGTTAAAATATATGAGTAAAAGTACACGTCATATAATTTATTAACTACCACTTTACCGTGCTGATGATTTGAAGGAATGATCTATTAAAACCCTGAACTCTTTTCACAATCCATTACCAGTCAGGCTGTCTATTCCATTCTGTGGATATATTTAATATTTCTGACTCCAGAATGCACAGTCTCATCCTCATCTAAATGTAATGCCATTTTCTACTTTCCTCTTTAAATGCTAAATAAATTTAAATCGTATTTAAATATCAGCAGCTTTTGTGGAATAATTTGCATTCCTAATATTATTATCTTTAAACAACAACAAACGCCCTTGCAGACAGTTCCATAGCAAATCCATTTCCATCTTTGCTTGTCTGAGCCTAGGTAATGTACAAAAAAGAGTTATCATGACTCTAGCAATGCCTCCTTTGCAAGCAACAGCTGTCTTAAGGTCAAAATCTTACAGCTGCCATTGGTTTCAGCAGGAAAATAGGGAACGTATTTACAGCCAGAATTACATGGTTAGGGATATTCTCTTGTTAGCATGTTTTATAGGAGCTCTTAACAGTTCCTATCAGGATCCAATCTTACTGAGCTGTACAGCAAGCCAAGCCAGTTGCCGTCACAAAAGCCTCAAGGCATGGGGGAACAACATACCATAAGGAAAGGGCCTCACAGCAGGCAGCTGAGCTCCAGCTGGAGCCAGCATAATACCCACCTCTTCATAATGCTGATCTGGCCCAGCTGAGCTGAGGGTGAGAGTTTGCAGTGCTCTGGGAGAAGCCTCAAGTGAGCCTCCAGAAATAGCTACAGGAAAGGTTGGAGGCATGAGCACATTCCCCTTCTGGGAGCAGCAAGAGAGCAGACACTTCCCCTGCATCCTTGCAGAAGGCACACTACTGTGAGCATAGCACTCAGGGCAAGAACTGCATCGTACTTCCCACCGCAACACCTCCTGGGCTGTCCGACAGGCAGGCAGCAAGAAGAGCTTCAGGCAGTGCCTGGTACATCTGTTCCTTCTCTTGCCCTGTGTTACCTTGCTTCTGTAAGTGAAAAACTTCTATTTCTCGCTGGCGCTGCCCTCATCCCTGTTGACTTTTTTGTATTTTAAATGCTGCTTTCAAAGCAGACAATGCTCCTATGCGCTATAAACTCTGCCTGCCGCTTTCTACCTTTCCTCTTTTCCCTGGGATACCAGCAAGAAGAAAAACTGGGCTGTCTCAAAGTGCTGATTTCCACCTGTGAGGCATCTGATTAAAGCTGAAGACAAGGTGGCTCTAAGGAAAGCAGTCAGCCTGGGGCTGATTGCCCCGAGGTCCTTCACCTGCCTTTGTGAGCTGCAGGCTGGACCACTCTTGTAGGTGAATGGCCTGAAGACAAGGGTTTTCTTTAGTGGGGCACAGGGCCAGGTAATAGCTTTCAGTGCCTTCCTCACCACTTCTGCTTCCAGCTAGCAACTCCTTGTATTTGTGAATCTTAGCTTATTAACGCATTAGGCAATTAAATGTCCCCCTGGGTCATAAGCCTAGGACTGAAACTACTTCCTGGTGATTTAAGGTGCCTTGCAGCACAGAAATCCCACCTTAGGGGATCACCCAAGCAGTGCAGCCTTCTTTTCAGAGCACTGCCCCCTTGCAAAGGGCTTCTAGCAGGTGTCCTGCCAAGCATCCTCCCTGTGGGTAAAGCTTCCCTGTTGGAGAAGTGGCTTTTGAAGCATTCCTGCACTGCACAGGTGTGGTTTAGCTGTTGTTTTCGTTGGGCTGCACGTGTGAAGAGCAGCTCAGCACACCGGCTGCAACAAGGCTGAGGCTCTCCCAGGCAATGCAGAAAACTGCTGTATTACTCTAGTAAGAGACAGGAATCAGGCTCTTGTATTTTAAGTTCATTAATGCTCAAGCAATAGCAAGAGAAAGAACATTTGGCAGGCAAAGAGACTTGAGCTTCAACTTTATCAGAGGTTATTAGAGAGAGGGTGAGTTAAAAAAAAGAGTCCAGCCCTAAAAACCTACTATATGAATGATTAAATACTATGACCTTGTGCTTTCAAGATAATGATTTATAAAACAAACTGATGGTCAGGAAAAAATTGACTAGGCTTGGAATACCCGCCTGCTTCTGTTTCCCTTTCTGTAAGTGAAGACAGCAACAACTATGAGCTCATTCATTTCCCAGCCAGCCCTTCACTGTTTGAATGAATAAGCATCACTGTTCTGCTGCAGCTTGCATGCAGTCCTAACAGAGCAACATCAAAACATGGTGCAAAATACAGTATATTTTCATAAATTAGGCCACGACATTCAGAAACTGGTCATCAATAGGAAGGCAGATTAGACATGCCTGTGTTGCTGCAGACACATCCGAACCATTCATCTTCCAGCACAAGAGAAAGGGTAAAAAGATGTAGAGAAAGAAGAAGCATCGAGCTTCTCTTTCTCTTTTGGGTTTTCTGAGCTGTTTGTTGGAAATGAGTGAAGATTTTGTGAAACCAGCCGGACGGGGCTCAGCAGGACAAACACACGATGAGCACAGCGCCGTGAGTGCAGCTCAGCAGCTGGCAGCCCCAGGCAGCCCCCGCGGCTGGCACAGGCTGCAGATCCCCTGGGCTCCCCTTGCACCCATGGGCTTCTCCGTGTCAGTGTTGATGTGGGCACACAGGGCAGCTCCTGCTGCTGCCTCTTCTGAGCCTGCTTGTCTCCTTTTCAATCTGTAATGGATTTCCATCCCTCACTCTGTCAAGCAGCTCCCTTTCTTTAGCGTTAATTCATATAAACAGCCTTTAACCACCAACCCTCCTTCCTGTACCGCACTTCTTGCTTTACACGCCTCGCCACACACAGCAGCAATGGCTGTGGTTCAAGTTTATTAAATGCATGGATGGAGCGGCTGCACATACCCTCAGATACGTGCACGTGAGCATATGAGCAAGAGAGTCTGCACTACATCAACAGACAGCTTCCCCAGCAGCCTGTTTTTAAGGGAACCATGGAGCTGCAAAAGCTTTGCCCCCAAACAGACAGATTTCGAAAAACTCCTAAACACATTATAAAATGCAACAGAAGCGACAAAGAGGCTGGAGCACAGTGGGCGATCTCAGGGAAAAGCAACGTGTTTTATTTCCAGAATCTTGGGACTCCCACCTGTAAGTATTTTTCCTTCCCCACCCACCTTTCAGTTTTGATCTCTAAGGGATGGCAGCTCCAGTTTTCAGGAAAGGTGAAAAGGTCTCAAGAGAAGGAGTAGATTTTCTTTTACTGCTAGTGCAGTGCTGGAGTACATCTCTGTGTGTTGTGGCCACTGTAATACAAGGACATTATAATGCTATTAAATCCTTCTGGTGCTGTGCTCCCTTGCCATAAAGCCTTTCTGGGCTTTATGTCACAGGGGCTTTTCACACACCTACGCTGAGCTGCCTGCTATTAATTAAGGGTGGCTGTACTCACTGGATGCTCTACAAACTCTCTCAATGCATGGGGACTTTTATCTCTCGAGGAAGCTGGGGTTTCAATGGCTTTTTTGGGCATGAACTTGATAGAATATAAAAGTGCTTTGGGTTTCACTGGACTCCTGCAGCTCCACCTTTTTTCCTTACATCAGTGAACAACTCAGTTTCCTCTGAGTCACACACGTATTTAATCTCCATGCACCAGGGCAGCAGAGGTCAGAGGTCCCTTATTGCCGGCAGAGCACGGGATTAGGAATTAGATTGGTAAGTACGCCTCGTCCATACCAAACACGTGGCTTCTGGCAAGTAGAATGTCAAATTCAATCATCAGTGCTACAAAATGTGCAGGGGGAATCTTTCCACTGTGCTTAGTGTTGCATTGAATTCAACCCCCCCAGTCCTACTGTCTGAAATGGGAGCAGAGTCAGGTCACTGCTGATTCCTACCACAAAATCCTCACCGTGAATATTTGTTTCTCAGCACCAAGTGCAGCTCCAAAACTGTGCCCAAAGCTCAGCTGGCAGCCTTACAACTGTGAAAGTGATGCTGCTGTGTCACTTTAATACAGGAGTCTGTTTCCCTGGCAAACAAATATTGACCAGAAAGGAGGGGGGCATTGCTGGACCAAGGCACTTCTTCTTTGTGTTAACCCCTTTGAAGCCTTTGAAGGAGAACTGCAACCAGCCTGGGAAAAACATTGCAAGAAGCACCAAGGCCCCTCAGAAATCACACATTATCCCTATCACACTGGCCTCCTGCATCCAGCTCTCCAGTGAACATTGGTCCTATCCCTTTCCTGAAAGTATTTTACTGCTCTTCCTATTACTCTTTTGCAGAAGGTGTCTCTGGTAGAGAGGAATCTGTCACTGACTATTCCTGCGGTGCCATGTATTCTCTGTGAGGTTTGGGCTGAACTGAATCCAAAAATCTAACAGGAAGGAGGGAAAGGGAAACATACATCATAACTCCCAGAAGAGGTACCCAGTATTTCACTGTTAGTTCTCAGAAATAACTGTAACAGTCTTCACCCACCTCATTATCATTATTAAATTCCCATGGGATAACAGTAAAATCCTTACAGGAAACTGCTTTTCTGCTGCAGTAATTTTTGGAACTCTTACAAAGTCACAGCTAGTAAGTCTTTGAAAATAAAATGTACCTAGAGCAGTTCTGGTTTAGCCATTTCAAGGGTGGCCAATTATGAAAGCAAGTCTGATATTTCCACATAGAGTCTGTATTTTGGAAACACTCTGGGACACTGCCTCCATTCCATGCTTCTGCAAGTGAAACTTTTCCCATGCAAGCACTCTCCATTTCTAAAATATGTTTCAAGCACAGCCCTGCCATCTTGGCAGGCTCATGGGATCTCTTCTGATTTAGCACTGCACTCATTTTCCTTGGTCTACCAGCATAAATGGTGATATTTAGTAACATAAGTTATGTTAATGAGTCCTGCCTAAATCACTGCTGTCGGAAGAAGAATGGAGGAGTCTCTTATAACCATTAAAAATGAATGAGGAGGGAAATAAATAAGCAAAAGCAGCTCATTTGAGCTATAAAAGACTCCAGAACACAAGCTGTGTACCAAGGTACAAAAGGATGAGGCCGTTATTAGCTCCATAAGTCACTTAGAAATGACTCAGGGGAGGCGGAGCCACCTTTAATCACCCGTGCTGGAGGAGTGCGGTTACTGCGATAACCCACTGCAGCCCGAAATCATGCAATGCAGATAAATGGCTGTAATGAAGCAGCAGCACAGGGGGTATGCCTGCCCTAAGACCACTATATGTCTAGAGATGGGAGCTGTCCTAGCCTGGGATTTTGTGAGGAACACGAGGACAAACGAATCGCCATTCTCCGATCCAATGGCAGCGGCAGGTCTGTCAGCCACCTTGGATGTTGCTGGAGCTAGGAACAACCACTGACCAGCTGCTCTTGAGGAATAATTCCAGCACCTCCTGTGATGACGGTCCACACCTTCAAAATGTCCACACTTTTCTGTAGTGGTTTTCCTATAGCAGCACAACACCGAAGAATGCCGTGATCCACAACGGGATCTGCTTATTTGCTCTTTTTACCCAAATATCTTCCTAAAAGCTTGTTTTCTGCCACACATCTCCATGGCATCATGTTGCAAGCATACCTGACAATGCTTCAGGGAAGTACAACAATAAATAGATACTAGCAAAGACATGATCAATTGAAGAAAGTCTCTCTAATACTTTTTTTTTTTTTTACTGCACTAATCCACCTGAAGCACATTGTAGGTGATATTGATGAAAAGAACTCTGATGCCAACTTATTTCTAAGAAATTTTTAGTTTGTTCTACAGCTTTATGGCAAATATCAATAAATTATCCTCAGCAAAACATACCTGAGTGAAATATGAAATGGCACATTTTAAAAGGACTTACAATTCTGGGCAAACATCCAATTCTAGCTGCAAGTTTAATACTTTTGTGAATATTATGGATTTGACATAATGTTTGCAGCATGTTGGTGTGCCTAACTGAAAGTCTCCTCATTAAAAATGTCTCCTGAGGAATCAACATTCAAAAAAACAAAATCAAGATTTGGAGTATATAATTTTTGTGGATTTTTCCTTCCTTTGTTGACTTTGCACCCATCTCCAGTACTAAGAGCAGTCAGATACATCTTTATGCAGTGGATTTGCACAGCTTTGCACTCTTCAAGCACAGAGGGAGAGAAGAGCAGGTGACGTGGATAAACTACTGAGTCCCCTTCACACACCGTCCTCACCCATGATTTGGCACATGCCTGAGGGCTACCTGCAGCTTGGCGAGAGCTCCCTCCTTGTCCCCACCGAGCCACAGTGCTCAGGACAGCTTGGAGGTGACATGGGGTGGTTCCTGGTGTTGAGCAGCCCCTTCCCCACAGTGCTGGCACTAGGGCTGCCTGCAGCGTCAAGGCTTCATTTCAGGAGGGCTTTCAAGACACATACTTTTGGTTTCATTTTTGGGTCATGAAATTCGGTTTCATTTCAATTTCAAATGATAAAAATTATGTAAAAATACCATAAGATCAAGGATAAAGTTATTTTAAAATGAAGAATCAAAACATTTCACTTTGGAAATGTCAAAACAAGATGTTTCTTTGACAAAACGGGAACCTGTTATCATCCTTTTCTATTTTATTTTCTTTCTTTCAGAGATGTAATTCCAAAGAAATTAGCATAATTTCTTGAAGCTGATTTATAGACTACAAATTCTGACAGAATATATTCTATCAATTTTTCTCCAATAAGCTGTAATCAGCTGGGGCCACAAATCAAAGCAAAACCATCAAAATGAAACTCTGCTCAATTAAAATCCAATCACTTCATGAAATCTGGAGTATCTTTAGAGAAATGAATAGTGTTAGTCTCATTTCCAGGAGGGAACGCAAAGGCACAGAACAACCTTTCTGGAAGGCTGGGATTAATTCCCAATGCACACTTACTAGATAGCCATGTATAATTTACTGAGACCCATACTCTCAAGGATATTGAAGTCTTTACTCCTGTTAAACTCAGGGGAATGTGGTGGTTAAATCTCTTTAAGAATCTGGGCTTTAATCAGCCTGTGATGTATTTGTAAAATGAGGAACACTCTTCCTTGTTTTACAAGGATTTTGCAAAGCTTACTTTATAAGAAACCAGAAAGAGCTCAGGTGCTAGGGTTACACAAGTACATCTTTCTGTTGCTTACAGTTTATCTGTAGTTACAGAACAGTCCTTTGCTTTTTTCCACCTGCCCCATGAAACAGCAGTCAATCAGAGCCACCCGACGGCATGGCACAGCTCTGTGGGATGTGGCACAGGGTGAAACTTCATCCCTGGCAGGCAGGCAAAGTGATGAGAAATCAAATGGCTTCATTCACTCCTGCTGTTCTCCGCTCCTTTTGCTGCTCTGGCCATCCCTCATTTGCTGTTGGCTACGCTGCAATCCCTGCCTTCCAGCTGGAAAAGGAAGGTGGCGACTTCCTGCCCACCTGCTGCTCTTGGTGTTCAGAGAGCAGGGATCCTGCCAGCACGGGATGAGCAGGAGGACGATGTGGCCTCGGCATCTGCTGCTCTACATCAGGGGGACACGGGGACACCGGCACTGTCACGTAGACGGGCTTCAGATAGGCAAGTGCTGTCTAACAGCCCACCAGCGCTGCTGGGCTCAACCCACCACCTCGTGCCTCAGGTTTTAGAAGGCACAATTGGTTGTAATGAATGTGACAACATTTTCTTGCCTATGTTAATTAAGTTACAGCTTCCTACTCCTCTCCTGCTCTGAAAACCACATGCACTCTGTATCGCTCGCTGCAGTCATCCAAGCATAGCAGGAAAAGAATGATAAACACATCGAGTAGCCTAAGCTTTTTGTCACTAAACTTACAATGGCAACTCTCCCCTCCTTCCAATAAAGCTTAAACAGGAGTAATGACAACACAACAACTTTGCTTCACACTCATGAAGAGACAGGAGATGCACAGGCTGCCTTTTTGGGTGATAAATACCAGCTGCCAAGTGAAGCAGGGCCAACGAATGGGACAAATCGGATGGACTGCACACCGAAAAAGACCCACGCTGTCCAGGGGATGCGCAGGCTTCCAGATTTTTCACAACAGGTCAGTGAAGCAGTGCTGGGGAGAGGAAGGTAATCAAGACACACAAAGCCTGAAATAGCCCATTGTATGGGCTTCATATATCGTACACGAGACTCCCCTTTGGGAGCAGCGGAGAGGAAAATGGGCAGAGCTGCATGTGGCATGGATCTGACACAACACACAGGCAGGGCAAAGTGCTTCAAATTAACTCCTACATTCTGCCACGGCAGCTGAAGGAACTTAGGAGATGTTGAAACTCCCCAGATGCAAAAAGGGAAGGTGAAAGAGCTCTGGCAGTGCCAGTGCTTGCAGTCCCACACTGCCCAGCTGGGCTGGAGTGCTCCTGGCAGTGCGCTGGCACCTGGATCCCAAGCCAGGCTGTGAAACTGAACAACCAGCAGCATTAACCTGCAGTCAGCAATGCTGATTTTGTCTATAGTTATCACAACAGTAGAACTAGGTGTGCAAAGCACCATATTGTCATATTTAGAATGTTTTATGCTCCCCTTTCCTATATGAAACTACAGTTTCTGCCAACTCCTTTCTGTTCCAAAGGCAATTGTATGTGATTCAGCTGAAGGCATATATATATTTTTTCTGTATTTCTTTAATTCACAAATGGACAAAAATATTTCTGTTGGCCACCATAATACTTATTGATTTTACAGTTCTTTGCACTATATTAAGCAACAAATCTATACTGGGAGGAATTTACCAGGTGTGTGTTTTATGCCCTCATGTAGTGACAATAGAAAGAATGTGTGCCATTCTCAGTTGCTTGCTGGAGCAACAAAAACATAAATGGAAGATCAACTCTAAAAGAAATGGTTTGCTTATATGCTGCTTGTTCTATATAAAAGGAAAAGGTCTGTACAAGAAGACTTCCCTGCAAGAAAAAAAGGTCCTCATCTGTGCCATCCAGCAAGAGTGCAGCCTCCCAGAATGCCCCTTCTTACTGCAGCGAGCTGTGGGCTTGTCCTCCCACAGAGACCAAACCTTGTCCTTTCCCCAAGAGAGAGATGTGCTGGTAGCACAGCTGGATTGTTTACACCAGCTGTTCGCCAAACGTTTCCTAAATCAGGGAAACTTCTTTGTCATACACACTAGAGTACTTGGTGAGTTGCAAATGAACAATTTCTCTGAACTGTCCTTGCTCAGGCTGACTGTACCAGGGATTCTCACTGGCATCCACTGCTTTGAAACAGGCTACTCCTCAGTGAGGAATGGTTTCTGCAAAATGCAGGTCATTGCCCTTTGACAATCCAAATGCTTCTTCCTCTTAAAAATGTTTCATTGACATACTGTAGCAGCACTTTATAGTGACAAGGGAGATCAGACACCCCATACCCTTCCTAACGCATTTATGACATCCAACCAAAGCAGAAAAACAGAATTTTATTTACTGTTTGAGATAACGAGTTGAATCACACAGAGATCAAATCACATGCCTAAGGCTTCACAGAATATTTGTGACCCAGCCAAGAAATGAATCCTAAAATCCCAGGGCTCTTCTACCTCTGTGTGCCCCGGTATTCAAACCACAGCATCCCCCTCTGCCCTGGTCTCAGGGCAGGCGTTCCCTGCCCTGCTGCCTGTCGGAGCACTGTGCTTGTGCTCCTGGCACACGCTGCTGCCACCTCCATGGCTTTTTTCTCATGGCTTCAGCAGCCGTGATAACTTTTTTCTTTTTGGGTGACACCCTGCAGTATAACCACGTAGGCAGATGGAGGGATTGGACTGTCACAAACTCGGCAATATTTGCATAGTACAGTATTTCCATCGGCTATGTTGAGCTTCCTTTTTTGGCACTGCCATCACATATATTACAATTATGTTAACAAGCCTGTCTTTCTAAAGAACTCCTATTTTTCTCTTCATTACCCTGCGACACACTTCCAGTCATTTCTCATCTATCCATACCAGGTCATTTTTGATAGATTGTACGTCTGCAAAGGAGCACTTTACTTTGTCAGCAAATTCAAATGACTATCACATTTATGCTGCTCTTATGGGCATAGGTGGGATGGAAACAAAGCCTGCATGCTGTGCTAGGCAGCGTGCACTGCAGCTCCTCCACACACCTGGGTGTGTAGACTGCACAGGGTCCCACAGCTAGGCAAGCTATGGGATGTAGCTCCCCTGTTTCAGACTGAGCTTCTAACTCAGGAGGTCCCTAGCTCAGCCCCAAAGTGTCAGCCCAGATAACAGTTGTTACAAATATATATTCTAAACAACACCTAAAAGAAATCCCTGCTTCTTCAGCTGACTGGTTTCTGCCCTGAAATGTGTGCACTAAAAGTCACTGTCCGCCTACAAAAATTTTGTATTATATTCTGAAATTTGTTTGTAACTCAGCACAGAGAACACAATATGATCCATCACTACCTGCAATTAAATTCATTTTTTCTTAGAAAAAAAAAAAGATCCTATTTTAAAGAGTTTTTACCATTTTGTAGAAAGTGTCTACGAAACTAAACAATGAGTAACATCTAAAGATTTTTTTTTGCATTGACTGATGCAAAAGAAATTACCACCATTACTGAGGCTTTAAGTATGACTGCTATAGAACTTGCTTTTTGTTTGGATCAGTGAAAAGCAATAAACAGGGAAGCCATTTAAAAACACATTTTCTTTAAGGCTAGAAAAGAAATGTAAAACCTTCTAAACTAGTCAGAATTCTAAACTGGTTAGAAAAAGGCACTGGGCTGATACATGCTCTGCCTCCTTGGAATCACTCATCTTTCATCTCCATCACTGCACTGCAGACTGGAAGCATTGCTATTTTTTTTGACAACATTCTCATTTTTCCAGCTTCCAAAAAATCTCTAGACAGGGATTGTCAGCTCTAATTACACAGCTCGTGCTACAGCGACAGGTGGTTACCGGAGACTCAGAAACGACACTTAGACTTTTGCAAATGGATTCTGAAGTTTGGTCCATGTTCTTGACAAAAATAGCCATAAAGGAGGGAAGAGAGGAGAGTGGTGAGGTCAGTCACATGGGCATCTCTGCACCATGGCATGCCACAGGCATCATGAGCAGATCACGTTTCTAGCCCCCCAACAACAAACTGAACTGGATGCTCACGGATCCAGTCTTTGTAGAGCTGTTTTTCATCCCTTAAGTGGGGACAATAGCACTTCCTGTTTCAGAGGGCAACCTCAGTGGCTGGAGCATTAGGGATGTGATATTTCTGCCCCAGGTTTTCATCCAGACCTCAGACTTTTCTTTGACTCTCGTAAGCTTTGATCCCACCCTAAAGGGCAAGCACTTCTGCCCTTGAACAACAAGTGTACTGCTCTTCAAATTTCTTTCCAAAAAGCAATGCACTGTACATAAATTTTAATGAGGGACACCACTGAGAACTGGTCTGACCTAAGCCAAGTATGAAACCAGACCTCCACTGACTTAAAGGAGGTGAGAGCCATGCAGGAGAAGCGAATGAAAAGACCCTGCAGGGAGAAGAGAAGGCCACGATGAAAGGAGGAGAGAGTTTGAACTCTTCCGTGTTCTCAGACATCAGTGTCCCATGAATAGCGATCTGCGGGCAACTCCTTGAGTTAAGCCATGACTCAGCTGGTGCTTAATAGAATAATGACCAAATGTGCTGAAATTGCTTGTGTGACTTAGACACCATCCTGAGCAAGTGCACTGCATTTCACTCACTTCATCACAGGGAAAAGGAGATGAAATATGTTTAGCATTGGCAGTCTTCAGAGGCTAGTGTTACAAGGACAAAGGGATTTCCATCTTGGTGAAATAGAATGATTTCAAACAGTCTTAAAGATTCAGTCCTCTTGCTGATACCAAGTTTTCACTGCCAAAGTCTAGTTCTCCTTCTCCGGCAAGCAGTCAGATACCCACCATTACCACTCAGGAGAAAAAGGAAAAATCTGTTGCAATATACATATGCTCACGCATGCACGCCAAGCTCTGGAAAGCTGACCAACACCTTCCAGGGACTGGAGAGAAACAATGCAACAGCAAAGCATGAAAATTTTCTCAGAGAAGCCTATGGGTTTTTAAGCCAAAAATCATTTGCAGGGAAGCATATAAGCAGGGTAGTGCTCCAACAGCACAGCAGCAGCCATAATACACAAGTGTCAGAGGAGAGCTGGCACCAGCCTGCATGTGCAGGCTGAAAAGCCAGAGAATGTCTTCCAAACCACGCTCACTGTAAAAGTAACTGCAAAGTTTATATTGGAATGGGAGAGTGTATCCTTTCACACCGGAGCTGTGTGCTAGGATGTGAGCAATTAGGGGATTTCTGTCCTCACTTGACCTACTACCACAACCTTCTTTTTTCCCAGATTCCTATTTCTGAACAACTGAAGATAAATACATTTTCTCACTGGACTGCAAAATGGTACGTGGCTGTGAGCTCACCACCCCTCACCCCAGTGAGGCGTGACACACAGATGCCAGGCTGTGACAATGCTTGCATGAGTTGCAGCTGATTGGCATGGCTGGAGGCTCACTGCTGGATCCGCTTGCTTTTAGCAAACTCCTCTCCAGAAAGCTGTCCTCAGCTTGCTCATTATCAAGCAAACTCCATGCAGGGCTGTCTGTCCTGTCCCGTCCGCTGGGTGCATGCTCTTCTTGTAATCATTTCTAGAAGATGTCAAGTTCTCAGTGGCTAGTGGTTTTGTTTTAATGGAGAGGGTGAGAAACAACAGCAATCAATCACTGTGTGTGAACTGGGAACAGGATGAGAGCGATCCTGGTATTCCCAGGTATCCCACAGGCAGGTAGCAGTGCTGCTTCCACCAGGCTTAAAGGAAAATCTCATTATCATTCTAATACAGCCCCACGCATCTGCAAGCTCTGCTGCTGCTAGTGTTCACCTTTCATTTTACATCACCACACAAGCCCCTCATGGTGGTGCTGAGCTAAACCCAAGCTCCTTCAGCATCTCTCTGGGGACAGAAGCAATCCAAAGCCACTTGCTCCCCTTGGTGAACAAAGGTCATTATTTTGATAAATTAGTCAAATCTCTCTCAGTCAGCAACAATGACCCTGAATTATTCAGCATGCATCTGTCTTTCCCCTTACAAAAATGGCTTGTAAAGCAGTAAATGTATTTCATTTGAACCACTTCTTAAAGATGTAAGACAGTTTGGGTTCACTCCAATGCCCCTTGAAGTCAATGGGAGTCTTTAGTTTAATTTTCATTTAATTAATTTCATTAAATTTGCAGATGATGCCAAGCTGGGAGAGGTTTTAAGTACTTTGGAGACCAGGATTAGAATTCAAAATGATTTTGATAGCGTAGAAGGTAATCTGAAATAAACAGATGCAATTCAAGTAACGTAAGAGCAAAGAATGAAGTTGGGTAAAAATGAGTACAGGATGGGAAAAGCTTGGTGCTGTGACAGCAGTGAAAAAAAGAATCTGAATGAGAGAGGATGAGGAACCCTCCAACTCCAGATACCCTTGAGGCCTGGAGGATGGCAGAATTACCATCTGCAATGATGTTTAAGATCTGCTTGGACACATGACTGTCATGAATCATTTCCACAGCTGGGCATGTAGTCCCTCTTATCTTTCTTTCAAAGATTTCAGTGATTTTTAAGCTGTATATTCAGATATGGAACATGTAATGTACAACTTCTCCTGTCTGTAGTACATTCATATTACCTATAAGAAATGTGGGCATGCTGCATAAAAAGACACACACATTTCATATTTGCTCCTCAGTTTCAACACTTATCACAAAGGTGAAGGCACGTCCTGCTGTACTGGAAAATGCATTTTGGGCACTAACAGACAGAACAATCCAGCCAACTAACAAACTACCCCTTTTAGCTCTTCTGAGCTAGACAGGAGCCAAAGGCAGACTCCAGTGTTCAGCATTCTTTCTGATGACCTGGAATGATCTGAAGTCTTTGAATCAACATAATTTATATTGCTGGAATGCAATTAAATAAGTCTGAAGCACACAGACAAAGAAAATGTTATTTCATACTTTCTTCTTTCCTGATAAGATGTGATAAAATGCTAAATATATTATGCTAATCTGTATTTATAGCAAAAGGGACAATAACTTACATCACTTTTTTTTGAAGTGTTCTGATGTGCAACACAAGCCATTGCCTGAAAATTGATTGAATTTCATTAAATCAACAAAATTCAAGGGGAAAAAAAAAAGAACATAAGAAGAAGGGAGCAAAGGCATCCTATTTTCCTCATGCAGCTAAACAAAGACCTGATTTAGGACCAGTTAAATTACAATGGATCAATATTGTTTCATTTCCGTGTCTCCTTCTTTGTGCAGTCTAATAAAATAATAATAACAATGGTGATGATGATGAACATTCTACATTCGAACTATTCCTATTACCTTACTGCCTCAGTGTTTTGCAAAAAAATTCTCCAACACTTGGCAAAGCACATTAGAGTGAAGTCTCAGGGCACACGACATAAATGTGTGTGTGCATTTTTTCATATAAATATATGTTTATATGGTATAGATATTATTATCCTCACTGTGCAAATGAAGGAATACATTGTTTACCTAGCTTCCCCATGGTCACAAAGTAGAATCTGCAAATGCTATCTCAGACTGGAAATAAAGCCTAATTAGTCTAAAGTTTGAGAATGATCAACCAAAACACAAAAGCAGCTATTTTCATAAATAGGAAAGCCAGTGAGAAACTGCTTCCTCTCACAGACATTCTAGAAAAACTTATGAAACAAAAAACCACCCAGGGCATGAACAGAAGCCCAGGTGAGGACTGGAGATACAGTTTCCATTTCACCTCTGCCATTTGACCACAGAAAAGGCTCATTTTTCTGCTCTGATAGGGAACTGCAGTTCCTGGTCACTGAAGTTCAGCCTTATTGGGAGATACAGGTGCTACTTAGTGTTAATGTACAGAAAGAGACAGTCACAGACATGGTAAGAGCAAGTGTCTGTGCCACGTGTCTATGGCTCTTACAGTGCAGGAGAGAAGAGACCAGATATACGGCATGTATAGGATACAGGCTATGATGTGCTTGGGGCTAGCAGTCAGCAAAGCAAAGACAGTTCTTAAAACATGCCCAGGGTCAATATAAGACAAGAAAAACATTGGCTTTTGTCACTATAACCAAAGAGAAAATGAAGCTGTGCTCTAGCTCTCAACCTGTCAGCCCTACTGCAGCTGATGGGGTTACACTGCAGCGCAGTCAAGGTGCCATTTGGCCCTCATGTTTAAAACAGTTGGTCTTGCCGCTAACCTGAGCCTACATTTCCTCTGAGCTTCCTTTCACTGTCAATGAAATGAGAGTAGGGACACATTCAATAAAACATATCAAGAGCTGGCTTCAGTGAGACTGGGGAATGGAAGGTGGAGGACAATTTGAAAGCATTTTGTAAGATTTCAGCCGCTTGTTCCCCATTGACTCTGATGGGAGTCATGCTGCTTTGATCTTCCAAATGCTTTCACAATGTTTCCGACCTGACAAGCACTCACACATTGCATCTGTTCACTGTTAAATCGAGGTGAGTCCTGAATTTTGTTATCTGAACTATCTTCAAACAACCAAAAGGAAAAATAGCCAGATTATGGGCCGGATACTCCATCTGAAATGATGTTCAGGAACTGTTCAGGAATCAATGATATTAATGAAGTTGCATAACTGAGCAAGTTCTGCAGCGTCCTGGAGAGATTTGCACCTCCTTTCCAAGACAGGTACATCCACCTCCAAAGAAACATTTATGAAAACATGTAACAATTGCCAAGCAGCTCTTGCAGTGCTTAGAGATCTGTTACTTCTGTTAGAAGACCTTCACTACTCACTGAAAAAGTAGCTGCCCTTATTCATAACTGAGCTGGCAGAAATGAAGCTTCTAAAACAAAAGCTCTCTCAAAAGAGCACACATGGTATAGGAGAGTGGAAAGAGGAATGAGCAGTATTCAGTTGTTATTTATTTGAGCAAGTCACGTCTCTGAGCAAGGCACGGAGCCTTAGTCCCAGACATCACACAAATACACAGCCGCAAGCCTGACTCCATCCATTCTTACAGACCTGAGGCACTGCCTCCTGCTTGTCTCACTCACCCCCGAGTAACCTCAGAGCCAGACCATACACACCAGCCCAGGGGATGCAAATTGTTTGTCCAACAGCAGTGCTCCCAGAAGTACTACTGCAGCCCCAGCTAATCTTTAGCACCTACCTTTGCAGGTACAGCTCAGAGGGGAGGAAGAAACTTGGCAAGGAAAGTGCATTTCATAAGGCTGGGTCTCATTAGCTTAGCAACTAATGCCCATATTTGTGATCTGGGGGGCTGGAACTAGATGATCTTTGAGGTCCCTTCCAACCCAAGCCATTCTGTGATTCTATGACCTGTGTTAGAGATCCGAGCCTCTCATGTTCACCTTATACGAAAGAGCAGAGCCACTCTGCTCACTTTTCAGCAGGATGCTAACACGATTTTTTGTTGTGAGCTTCAGACACTGCTAGGAAGGTGAGGGGAGTCATTTTCATAATGAGGGTCTTCAAAAATTCCAATTCAGGATTTAGATGGATACGCGATGGCTTCACTTCTTTACAGGGCACGCGAGCCAGATGACGGTGCAGCCTGTCACATCTCTGGCATTTCAGATATGCTTCCTCTTTTATAAAGACTTCATGGCCAAAACCCAACAACACTCACATATTTAGTGTTGATATTGTGCCAGATGTGCTCAGCTTCATCAGTTTTTAGTGCTTCACTAATGCTAATCCACAAGTCCCCTGCATAAGCATACTCTGGCCTAGATGGCAGGCACCTGGAGCAGCTGGGCAGCTGTGCCCTCTCCTCTTGGTTTCCAGACAACGTGAACAAACTGGACAGCCCAACTGTATGCAAAGTTCCCTGGAAAAATGCACATACTAATGCCAAGCTCCGAGCACAGCGAGCTGGCAGGAGCCCATTCTGGTTTTATCCTTCACACTCATCAGTGGGCTGAGCAGACCACAGATGACAGGGCTAAATATTACTACACTATACTGAGCCCAAGCTGCTACTGCAATTCCAGCTGCTCATAAACTTACCTGTTTCATTTAAAACAGAGCAGAGGCTGGGCTGATTTGGTATCGCTGTGCTTGCTAATCATACATTTGTCACTGGCAGCAGAGTACAAGTTTTGTTGGTGCCCTGCCACTCTCCTCCTGTGTCATTGCTCATTTATGCTCAGCTTCAAGATCTGCCATGAAAAAGTTGCATGTATCTGATGACTGCCACTCACCTATTCACAGGAAGGGTAAGACTGACAAAGAGGGAGCACCTTCTTATGCTACATGGCATTCCTCAGGCTTTTAGGTAAGCTATTTAACTCCCTATTCCCCTCAGGTGAGTAAGAGCTATCTGCCTCAGGGCTCACTAAGGTTTTTCAGATTTATTTTTTTTTCAGAAGCAGAGGTGATTTTCACCATGCAAAATCATATTATAGAAAGAGAAAAGCTTCAGGATATGTATAGTTCCTCCCCAGGTTCTTCTCTGCTGTGTCTCACCCTGTCTCTGTGCTGGTATATGAACTTTCCAGTGGGTTGGCATACAGCCTGCTGAATACAGCCTTTTCCTTCTGGGTGAAAGGAAAATGAAAGTAGTATTATCAACAGAATTACGACTACCCCAAAATCTCAATGTGTAGCTGCTCATGTCTACAGGACTGCTGAGGACCAAACTACACTTCAAACTTACTGACGTCTATGGCTTTTTTTTTTTTTTTT
>VXAV01006316.1:140534-153656 GCA_013399715.1 Alectura lathami | reverse complement strand
TTTTTTTTTTTTTTTTTTTTTTTTTTTTTTTTACACAAACCAGTATGAAGAAAGCGTTGTTCTATCACCCTCAACAACTGCACGCAGATCTTAGCACAGTTACATCTGCATCTTTGAGCCTTCTTCCCTCAGACATGTGCAGGCAAGGAAGATTTTAGCTTCTTTGCAGTTAAAGCTGGGTATGTGTGAAGCCTAAAAACTTTCACAAGCTAAAATAAATCTTTCCACATCAGCAGACACTGAAATAGAGACATCACTCACATGACATCTGTGTCTGTCCTACCTGCTTTTTATGTACAAAACACCATCCATAGAAGTAGCCTGGCCAACTCATTTCACCAAGATGGTTTTCTTCCAAATCTTCATAGCTAGCTAGCATATAAATGTTGCAGTTTAGGCTCTTTGGATAAGAACAATTTCTCATTCCCATATCTGCTTGTAAATCGTCTGACAACACTTATAAGCAAAGATAATTTTCCAATGGATCGCTGTAATCTTCTTCCTCTTTTTCACAACTTAATAGACTGTGTGTACAGCAGAAGCATGTTCCCCTGTAATACATTATTCCTCATACATTTTTAAACCACATTTATCTACTTCAAGCAGATCTGTCTCTTTCAGCTAAAAGTTTTGCAGCCTTAGGGATTTTTACCAGATGAGCAGATGAACCTTTTAACACCTCGAGCTTCTGACATTCATACCTTGCATTAAATCAGTCTCCCTTTCATGATTTTTATTTATGCCAATGCTCAATTCTATTACAACTCTCTCTTCTGCTTTCTCAGTTCCCTCTATTATTCTTTTTTTGGGACTATAATATCATTTCAGTGGCTAAGTCATAGGCTGTCACTTCACATCTATGGAGTGAAACATGAATGCGCATTATTACTTTATTTTTATGAAAATCCATGATAACTAATGCACTGATTGAATTTCTACCCAGAGGCTTTATGTCTGGATTCACGTTATCTGGCCTCTAACCTCCATCCCTCCAAACAAACTTTTACATCTATATTTACATACTGGGGTCACTATAGTTCTTTACCTCCCTGCTCCAATCACTTCAGAAGCTATAATGGATCTAGGCAGGAGCTTAATTAGAAACTGGTCTTTTCTCTATTTTGGGCTACATTTCACGTGAAAGGGAATAATATGACTCTAACAAATGAAAGACTTGATGTAACCCCCCAAAAGCCCCAGGCTAGTTAGATAAGTGTTTAGTGGAACAGACAATTAGACAGTAGGAGATCATGGTGGTGCCCCATTCCCTAGGAAACTGGCATTCATTTTATTCCTGTTTCCACCCTTGTAACAGAACTGCTCTCAGTAATTTGCCTGTTTTATGATACCAGCGCAGGCAGAATTACATTACGGACATCTTTTTTTTTTTTTTTCCCTCCTTATTTCCCTGCTTTGATGAGCAGGGAGTATCCCAGGCCTCCGAGATCTCTCTTGGTCCTGTAGCTCTGGCCCACCTGCACTACTGTCATCCTATAAAGAGTAAAGAAAACACACGAGGCTTTTCCACTTATAAATAACTGGAGCGGACACTGCAATGTCAGCTTCTGACAATAGAACTTTGGGGGTATTCCCAGGAAGAGAAAAAATGCCAAGATCCAGTAAGGCCTGACGGAGTGATAGCCTCGTTAACATTTGGCTCATTAAAGCTCATTAAAACCTTAGGGCAGCCCTGAGGCACCCATAAAATCTGATAGTAGCAAACTGGTCTATACAGGGACCAGGCTTCAGAAAACATAAAAGTGTCTCTCCTAATTCCATCCTGTGTGCTACAGGCACCAGGTGGGGCTGAACAGAGAATTTTGCATCTAAAACCTTTTCAAAAGGAAAAAAATCACAGCAGTATGGTAAATCTGAGGATTCAGCAGAACATCCTATACTTACTGCAGCTGGCTGGTGGGTGAGAGCCTTTCTGTTTTGGGGTTGGTGGGACATCATGTCCTTCTGCCAAGCCTTGCCAGGGAGAAGTACAGATTTCATATTGACTACGCACCTGAACTCTTGAATTATGTTTTTCATGAAGCCTGAATCTGAGTGCTCAGCTCCCATTAGATTATGCAAGTTCAGTGACCTTACATCACAGAGAAAACCTCAGTATTACAATCAAGTTGTTTTTCTAATTCTTCCTTGGATCATTTCACTAAAAAAAAAAAAAACCACAAGTAAATGACAGATCAGACAAAGTCAATTATTACCAAGTCCAGGGATATCCATGGGGTAGCTTATGTCCATAAAGGATTGTCAATGTCTTGACATATTGAAGCAACCTCTGGCAAAAGTGTCTGAATACACATGAATTTTTAAACTAGAAGTTTGTAACAGCTGAGCATTTCACCCTTGACCGTATGTAAAACACATGACATTTTTGCTGATGACAAAGTGGGAAAGAGACTCTGCCACTGTGGAAAACTCCTCTCCCCTCAGCACAATAACACATTATTTCTTTTTTTGATTCTTGTGCTGTTGAGCAAAGGAAGTCCTCTCCCAGTTAATGTGATGCTGGAATCATCTTCATTCATGCTCCCTACTAACTTCCGTGTTCTCCTTTCTAAATTTTTTTCTGTGTTGGGCACACTTCACCACATTTGATTTTAACATCTCACATTATGGACTCAGTTTTCTCATAGTCTCAACAGCAACAAACCAACCAACCAAGGGAGAAAACTCTGATCAGTAATTACCCCTGCTAGGGATCAAATGATAATTGTCAGATCTGGACAGTAAAAAGTGCAGGAGGATGTTACTCACACCTATATACAGCTCTCCCACAGCCTGAGCTCCAAAGACATAAATATCAATGAATGTAGCTCAGCTGCATCTACTTAGGGGAGAGAGAGTGGGAGATGAGATTAGACACACACATTGTTTAACCTGGCAACAAAGGGCACAGTTTGGAAAGCTACTTGTCAAGGTGTCTTCAAAAATTAGCATAGTATATACAGCAGTACTGCCAGTGGGGCTGTTTCCTATCCCGTCTGCAGGACTGTGTGAAATTCCTGTGATGAAATTCTCAGCCCTAGGGAAACAGCTGCTTTCAGCATTTGTTACAAGCTTGAAACTCAGCTCAGCATCATCAAACATGTGAAGAACTTTCAAGGAAACATGGGCTGACTTATGGCTATGGCACTGAAACAGCCAAAATTGGCTCTGGCTGATCTTTGCTTTCAGCATTAAGGCTGATGCCAAACTAAACCATCCAGTGATGGTAAGAGATGTACATAGACACAAAAAATGTTCTCTGAAAGAAGCAGACTTTCTCTTTTGATCATCAAATAAAGTCCAGAGCAATCTCACTAACGACACCAGGTTAACTCTGAATTTTCAGAGGCAGAAATGAGATCTAATCATCAGCAGAAACTGTATGTGTTTGTGAGACTGGACCTGATTTTTCTCTTTGAGTGATAGTCAAGTGCAATTAATCTAATCCCTACAGAAAATGCATAAAACGTGGTTTAGTACAAATCCTTGTGGCTTTAGATACCTAGTCACCAGGGCATGTGATACGTTCCTTCATTATTGAAATTTCACTTCTCATTCTCCGGCTTTTACTAGCATGAAGTGGAGCATGTAATGGAACGTCATGTTCATAGGTTTCATTTTTGGTATCAGCTCCAGGTCTGCACAAGATTTCAAACACTACAACAGCTTTTCACAAGCTCACAAATGCTGTAGGAAATTGCTGAAGGCACTCAAATCCAGAAGACTAAACAAGATGCCCTATATTTTGCCAAACAAAAACCCTTACAGTTGCAAAATAATTACTGCATGCAAATAATCAGTTATTATTTGGAGGAGATTATATAAGTTGGGAGAAACTGTAATCTTTCTGATATCTCACCTGCTCAAAATACATGGTTATACTTTAAATAAACCTGAATAGCCATTAAGAACAGTTTTGGTGGCTGTCAGGTTTCTAATTTCTAGTTAAATTAATTAGATTTGGATGCCTAAATAGCTTCAAAAATGAGGCTTACAATCCAAAACAAGTTGGTAATGCAAAATATGGCTGCATTGGGAATGTTTATTTTTTGTATGGTTAGCTAATGTGAGGAAAATAAGGACACTAATGCCCCCTACAAACAAATACAACACCCATGCCACAATCTTAGAAAAGGCAAGCGACCAGATCCTCTCACATGTAAGGCATGAGATTACTACAGATAATTATTTATTAAACTGGACTCAGATAACCCCTTGTATTCTGACATCTGAAAGCATTTTTCAGATGTGCTTTACTTGTTTACCTTCTCATGCTCCTGGAAATCTTTCAGAAGCACTATATCAATTTTATAAATAACTGCGAGGAGAACAAGCAAGTGGGTAGCCAAATGTCAGAATGGAAAACCAGGGAAAAGCTGAGAGCACAAGCCAGGACTGCACTGCACTTGACAGAAGGAAACAACTCCAAAATAACTGCCTCTGAACAATGCTTTTGAGGTACTTAAGGATAGCATTTTTATTTTTTTGACTTGATTATTCTACACCAAAACAGGGGTAAGGATGAGTTGGCCCTTCATAGGATACATTTTCAGTCTGCGCAAGCTTATCTAGCTCCCTAAGCAAAAGTTGAGCACTTATTGAATAACAAATTACATGATCTATACATGATCCTTTAGAGACATTAGGATACCACTCAATATTTTATTGTCTGAAGGTTTTCAGAAAAGGTTACCAAGGGGACTGATAGAAGGCGGCTAAAAGCTGACAACACAAAGGGTAGGTAAGGACAGGTACACTGTGAAAAACATTTAAGACATAGCAAGCACAAAAAGATAGCAAAAGCAGCAGCAATAGACAGTATTGAACAACTGGGTAGCCACTGCAGAAGAGCCACACGCGGAGTGAGAGATGAGGCGGAGTTAGGGTGACAGATGGGCTAGATATTGCTAGCTCAGAGTCCAGCACTGGATGGAGAAGTCTGTCCCAAGGTGGACACATCAGCTCCCACAAACTGTCCTTACATTCATATTCCTGTGCATATATGAGGGGTAAGACAGAAGAAGAAAACTCACTCTGTGATATGGATAACCTCCCGTGTTTCACTATTACATCTGTAGTAGAACACTGACCTGCAAGATTCCTTCCCAAATTCGGAAGGGCACTGAGTGCACTCAAAAATTGAAGTATCCCTCTTTACAGTGCCAAAGGAAACTATTCACCTTCTGCATTTCCATATATATTTCTTTGCTCCTGAAAATTAATTGTTGAGCTGGTAAAGAGTGAGCACGATTATCTGCCCAGTAGACAGCAGAAAAATAATTTGAAAGGTACCCTATTCGACTGGATCAGCCACAAAGGTCTGAAACTTACCTTGCCTAAGTCAAGTCATTTAGCTAGTGGCCTGGTGTACAAAGTCTTTATCTGTTAAGCTTTAGGCAAAGAGAGTTACATGATTCCCTCTGAGGTCCTAGAAAGTATTGCAAAATGGTCCAGATACTGGATGAAATGGAAGAAATCTTCAGTCAGCAAACCTGCACATCCTCTGTTATGTAAGAAACCTGAAAATATTTCTAAATCCTTACTCAGCCACTAGTGCTATATCATGACACTCATTTTTATGTGCTGTGATTAAGTTAAATTTAACAGGAGTGCTTCCTAAAGAGCCTGCGCTCTGTCCTAGTTAGGGGTATATATATTATTAAGAATCATAATGATGCTTAGATGGTACATTTTTATGCAAGGATCTCAAAGCATTTTTGAAGGATTTAGAATTAATGCTCTTTATCTGTCAAGGTAATTCAGAACCATTATATATCTTTTGTAAGTGTCTGTGCTGAGATAGATCAAATAAATGACATGCCAAAGATCACAATAGAACACCGATATTACGGCTGAAAGTGTATGCCAGAGCCTGCATACAGCCAGCCCATTTCAATGCAGCATCTGAAAACACATCCAGTGGGGTCTCCAATTGTTATCTAATCCTAGTAAGGCAGAGGCAAATGAAATCAAAAGCAGAAGTCACACAATGTACGCAGACGGTTAGTATCTGTAACGCTTATAATCCCAGTTCAGGTTTAACCACACTTACTTTCTCCAATGCTGATGAAGAAGAAAGTACTAGACATCATTACAAGCCCTGAGCTCATTATGTCCTTTTGACCTCAGCCTTACAGTAACCTAGCACTTACAGACACTGCTGTGTCCCCTCCAGCTCCGTGTGCACCCCCAGCTCCTCACCGGCAGGGCAGCACAAGGAGCTGAAAGGTCCTTGGCTCTGTGCAGCACTGCTCAGCAGCAGCTAAAACATCAGTGTGCTACCAACATTATTCTCATCCTTAATCCAAAACACAGCACCACAGCAGCTACTAGGAAAAAAAATAAATTAACTCTATCCCAGCTGAAATCAGGACAATATGGCATATTGTAACTTTTTACTAGATGGCAATAAAGCAGCACAGAGTTTTGTGTTATGATCTGGAGGACGGCTCAGAGCAGGCAGACAGAGCTATAAATACCACATCTTCTAAAAGAATGTGGCAGACGGCCACTGGAACTGAAGAACACAGAGTATTAAAGCTAAAGGGAACTTCTTAAAGAATCACAGGTTATGATTAATGCCAGTTTCTCTTTTGGAGACAGGTGCTATTGGATGCTGAGCCCAATTTAGCTTTTTTTATATCAGTGCAACATCATGTGCTTCAGTAAGGCACTGCTGGCTTAGCCCAGTGGAATAAAGAAGAAACAAATTTCCCTTTGTATTCAGCTTGTCTATTCCTTACTTCCTCAGCACATCATTTTTTCTAGAGGTCAACCAATCTCTTTTTATTGAGATGATGGAGCTTTTCTCAGTGCTGGGATTCAGCATACAATGAATTGAGTTTTGAAAGCAGCTAAAAAGAGTAAGATGTATAATTCCCTTTGAAAGGCGAAGTGATTTTGACATTTCTACATGGGTATTTTTTGCTGTACAAATCTGACACTCGGAAATACTCAAAATGTTTGGAAGACTGAATTCACCACAGTCCCTGAGTATCTTCACTAGGAGTGTTTAGAGGCACAGGACCAGGATAAGTCTTCCACATGGATGGCATCAGACTAACGATGTTACAGCATGGAAATGCCTGTGCAGAGCCAGTTCATTTGAATACTCAAGCTATGAAATTGAGCAACATTTTCCAGAATTTCAAATCTATTTTCTTGAAAGTTACCTCTTTTCCAACACTAGGATTTTTTTTTTTTTTAATTAAAATTATCTAGCTGTAGAAAAAAACAGCTCTGCAAATCCAATCATTATCATATCTTTCAAACCTCTTGCAATCACTGCTGAGTGCCAGCTGTCTACTTCTCATCATAAACAATTCAGATCACTGGCTAATAAGAAGTGAAGCCAGGATTCCTGTCCCAATATTCAACAGAATTCCTCTCTGAGATCCTCTTTGACATCAGTTTGGATATTCATTAATTTTGTCTCATTCTTCATATGGATATACGCATATTCCTCCCCACAATGTAACAGAAATACCACAGGAAGAAAGATTATCATCACTGCCTCTGCAAGAAAGAAAATTCTTTCCCATTAAGCACAAACAGATTCCTTACTATTGTCTGTAGAATTTTGAAGAAGAATTTTTAATAATTCTTTGGATTTTTCTGTTACTGAGAAGTTTTGTGTCTTATATGTTCATAGCTTTCATAAATATACAGAAACTGCACTCAACAATCCCAGTTGGGGAACCACAGTGAGGTTTTTCAGTATGAGTGATGAGAAAAGGCAAACAACTCCACAAAAACAAACAAACACAAAAAACCTTTAGGTGAGTTTCAGATGATTCCTGGGAGTTGGGGGATCATTACGTCAGTTCCACATTCAGAACTCATCTTTGCCATGCCCACGCTTCATGCCAGAGAGATACTAGAATTGTTCCTGCTCCCTTTAAAACCAACGTTACCAGCACAGTGACTGAACTCAACAGTTACTATTACAAGTTTTATTTCTGGTAGTGCATGTTTCTGAGTTTGTCCTGTATCTTGGTTACTAGAGCAGATTGGGAAATGTATTTTCTTTCTCACAGTTGCTTCATCCTAAGGTGAAAAGTTCAGAAGGATTCTTATGTCAGGAATACTGAAATTGAGCTGAAATGACAGGACACGATTTCATCATTTTCTATCAAAATGAAATGTTTAGACATCGCAGAAAATAAAAACATCCATTTGCTGACTTAAATCAAATGTTTGTTTCAAGACAGATCAAAGTTATTTGGAATGAAATAAGGCAGTTCAGCTGGTGAGAAAAACCACATTATATTGTGGAAAACCAGGGCAGATTGAACTTGATCTTCATCCAACCCCCAGGGCAGAGATTTATTTTTCCATTATAAAATTCAGCCCTACACAACCATACTATACGGAAGCGTTCAATCTATTCAAAATCCCATTTGCTGATAGGAAAGTATCTTCCTTGATGTCAACCAACAAACTATGCTGACCGCATTGTCTTTCCCTTCTATTTGGATGCTCTGAATTCCTATGACAGCCTCTCCTGAATACCACACATTGTGGTTAGCTAGTTGAATAGACCACGGCTTCTGAAACAGGGGCTTCTTCACGGCTCTCCATCTCCTGCTCTGCTTTACACCCCCCTGCAGGTTGCATTTCCCCCTCCTGTGCCTCTCCTCTCACTGATTCACTGGACAAGCACCAGGCCAGGGTGAATACAGGCTTCCTTCTTTGGACTGGGTGAGCTGTTAAACTCAATCAAGCCATAACATGCACCTCAGATCACTCTTGGAGTGGCTTAAACTTGAGAAATAACAGGGAAACTGGGATTCTTCATACTCTTGTTTTAAAAATTTTTGTGTATCTTTGCAATACATCCATTTCTGGAGCCCATGCCTTGACCTGCAGCCATGGTGGCTACCTTTTCCGGCTGAAAGCTGCAACTGAAAACTTGTGTAATCATGTTTCCAAGAATGTATTGCAAAAAAATAGTCTAATTTAGACTGCCACTAGCAGTGCGACTGTGAAAAGCAGCAGCACTGGAACTGCCAATGCTAAACTAGGGAGTAGATAAAATCCTGGACCCGACTACCTTCTCCTTTTGATTTTGTACTCTGTCACTCTACCAACATTGAAAGAATCCAACTTTCCCCTGAAGTGTACCAGAGCAAGGAAGAAGAGAAACAGCTGCTAAAAGTTTAATGTTTTAAAACACTGTTTGCTTCAGGCTATTTTAGACGCTCTGATATACTTCAGTTTCTGTAAAGTCTGTCACTTGTTAGAAAGAAGTTATTTTGCCACTGATAAAACCAGACTAAGCGTTATTGGAAGTTCTGTTTTGTGAAGTGTGCTGTTACCCCCTTTCATACAGTCCCAAGCAATCAGAACAAGCAGGTATCAGGCCTTTACCTGACCAGCCATAGCTCCCTACCACGTCGCCGTGGCTACAGCAGCCTGGGTGTGTATCTCTATCTGACGCACAATGCACAGAGAGGAATATCACTGCTTCACTTCTCATGCCGGCCAGACAGGTGAGAATGCAGAGGAAAGAACTGTGGAGCTGCTGCTTTGGGAAATGGGAACTCAGAGTGAAGAGGCCATGCTGTAACATCCTGCACAGCCCTGGCACTTGGAACACAGCCTTGAGGCTCTGCAAAGCCTGGGTTGGACAAAAGGTATCAGTAGTAAGGACCCTCCTTTCACCCTTCTGCACCTACTGTACTACAGGCAGGAGTTAACACATCTGGCCTCCTGTTTACATCCTTATCTGAGATCTGAGAGAAATAGATGTTCTAGGAGGAAATAAGCTAAAGGATTTTTTTTTTTTTTTAGAAAAGGATGTTGTTTTGGATAATATACAGTCCCCTACAAAATGCACAGTGTAGCATATGGAAGGGCCAGAGCAACTGTACACTCTTCCCAGTACTGGCACCATTCACCACATGTTTTCTGGCAAGTGGCTTCTGGACAGAGCTGAGAATATATTGGATTTTTTGGTTAACAGATCAAACAAAATGAATTTCTTAGTGTTTTCATTTCAGGGCAAATGAAATTCAGGTTTTCAATTAATTAATCAAATGAAAAAACTGAAAATGCAAAGCATTGGAAAGTGATGCTTTGGAGACTTCTATGTTTTGGTAAGGCTAAAAGAAGGGGCCATTTTGGAACCAACAGTTGCCATTAATGATATTGTTTTAACGGACTAAATTATACCCTGACTTAATCAAACAAGTTCAAATAGAAGCAGTTTGGCAGAAAACAAGTCAGTGCAGAATTTGGTCCAGCTCTCTACAGTACTTTGAAGTCCCCAGTGAAAGAAGTGAGTAATAAATGTAGCCCCTGGAACTAAAAGTTAAATGAGGATACCAACATTCAGCAGGAAAAATGAGCTTAAATTCATCATCAACCAACAAAAAAAAAAATCAGTAAAAGATTCTACCTGACAGACGTGTTGAAAAACAACAGTGAAGATACAGAAATCTAATCTTAAAGTCTATATTTCAATGGGCATTTGAAACAGACTTTTTCTTCTATTTTATATTCACTGCTCTAATGCCCAGAGAATAGTAACTCTAATTACTGTTGCATGCTGAAGGCTGGCCCCTAATTATATAACTTTATCTTCATTACATAAGATGTCTGTGAATAAGGCTGGGTCTGAAACAGAGCAGGTAAACTGAAAACTCCGAGAGACATTTTCAATTAAAAGCTCACTTGAAGCTGGTGGCTCATTTTAGCGCTGCTGAAATCTGCCTTTCTGCTGCAGAGGAGTGAACTCTAGTGGGATGTTTGCAGAAGCCTACAACATTTCAATCTCCAACTAGATTTTCTATTTTGACATAGGTCCTGTCGTTGGCATCACTGTGCAATGGTACACATGAATAACAGGAAGCACACAAGCCTTTACAGGTATATTCATGTATTTGCCATTGACGACAGATACACACCTAACAAGTACTACCACTCTGAGTTCTTTGTGAGGGTACGAGCTGAACATACTAGATGCTACAGATTGTTGCAGATTTCTGTTGGCCAAAACAAAACATTTCAATAAACTAGAACTTTTGTAAACAAAATTGATGTTTAAAGTATCTTCCAAATGATATATTTGCTTTCAAATTATTTTTTTCCAGTTCTCTGAATAAACTGAAAAGTTAATTAATTTATGTGAGTGAAGACTTAGTTCATTAACTTCCACAACACAAGGCAAAAAAAACCAAATTATTTCTTTACATTTTAAAACCTATATCCATTTAATCACTTTGCTATATTTGGCAGATTTACCAGATTCTAAAGGGCTTCACAGAAGCAAAAAGGATGTCTAGATTAAGACAGACAGAAAGACATTTAATCTGAAAATACCGGCATGGTGGCTATTCAGGTAAATAGAAGACCTGAGTAGATTCTAAAATGGAAACGTAAGAAAAGATGGACTTCTAAATTGCATGGGCTCATCTTGCATGTAAGAAATTATCATGAAGAAATTGCTTAAAACAAGTCCAATGAGTAACAACATTGCAATATTTTGACAAAAAGTTAAATCTGTTTAGAAGCAGTTCAAGAAAGATCATTTAAATCCATACCCAGCTCTATTCTTCAATTACCCAGCTCCCAGTTGTCATTCCCTCTGTGGCACAAGGTTGCATATCAAACTTTCCATATGACAGTAACAAATAAGCACCTGCACGCTTCTTTTCCTTTAAAGGCAAAAAACCTCCAGTGGGAAGAGCCTTTTCCGTCTAATGGGGCCCTGAGAGGCTTGCTTGGAGCTGAAGAATACCCTCTGCCATTTGAATCTAAAGTAAAATGAACTAACATAAGAGGAAGAAAGCTTAGCATTCCAGTCAGCTTTAGTGGAAGGCAAATTTCACAAAGGCCAAGTCCTCAATATGGCGCAGTTCACAAAAGTTAATGGGAAAACAGTGGTTTCCAGCAGCTGAAGGGGTGGCCTGGCATATTTATAATCATTTTGAGACATGCTGTTTATGTTAAAAAAAAAATCAATTTTAACTTTTATTTGTAGCCATGTCTCTCACTTGTCTTCTCATGTGACAGTCATGGACAAGTTTACGAAAGCATAAAGGCTGCAGTGCATGACCAACATTTCTGTCACCATGCTGGAATACCTTCCACTCTATGTCCCACTACCACCATGGCTGAACTGGGTCTTCCACTCACTACCATTAACATATGTGAACCATTAACCAACCTGAGTAGAAATATGCAGGGCTTCTTATAAGCTTTTAATGTTTACTGGTACAAGCTGAAAGTCTTCATGAAGCAGTAGAAGTCTCGAGGGTCCAGCCTGACCCTAAGATTTTGGTAGTAAAATGGTGGCTTAGAAAGCTTCCTGCAAGCTCTCTCCTCACCGCTTACTAGGGAACTATAAACTGTGAGTAAAAGGTATGAGTAGCATTGTATTATCTCCTGTCACTTATCTTTCAAAGTAGAGCCTGTAGAGCTGTTGTACAGAGTAAATCCACAGGTCAAGTGTCTTACAGAGTAGTTTCCAGACCCTGCTTTCTATGAGACCCTCTAGTAGCCAAAGAAAATTCTAAATTTAAAGCTAATGTCGTTTGCAATACACCACTGGGTTAGCACCAAGAAAAGATCCGAACTTTGAGTCACACAACTCCTGTCCCAGTGCAGCAAACTAACTTCAGAGGAAATATTTCCTTCCTAAGAAGATCAGCTGCCAACCTTCTTGACTCCACACAACCTGTATAACTGAAAAGTAAAAGGCAGATACAGACTGAATTTTGAAAATACTTCAAAGGTGGAAAGTGACAGACAGTTCCAAGTATTTGATATACAGGATGGAATATATGCAATTTTCTGTTTGTTTTATTGCTCCACTGAACCAATCTACCCATAACAGTGATAATAAACCTTTGTTTCTCAGCAGTAGAACACTTAGGAAGGAGAAAGAACTTGCCACTTTGAAGAACATCACTGTTTTGTAGAGCCTCTCCCTTTGTGCAATGAAGCAGTACAAGCCTACCTTAATGACATCTTCATCTGATGATCTGCACTCCACAGATTCCAGAAGATCGGTCACAGTCCCATCATCTTCCACAGAGATCACTTTGACAGGGACAGCCACTGTTTTCCCAGTGAGAATAGCTGTATTCAGGATTTCTGCTTCCTAAGAGACAAAAAAAAAAA
>VXAV01006316.1:126026-140481 GCA_013399715.1 Alectura lathami | reverse complement strand
ATTTCACTATTACTTCATTAACACCACCTAGATTAAGTTTTACATCAGTTTCTAAAAACTACCCTAAGAACTACCTCAAGCACAAAGGGACAAATTTCCGCTGTTCAGTCCTGGAACTCAAGCTTGCAATTCTGATTTAGGGCTGTTAAAACATTTGTCATAACATAATTGCTCTTTCATGAAGGCTCATCAAGTGTCAGAGCAACCTGACAGCCACGGCATGATGCTGCACCGTACTGACAAGATGTTCCTTGCATCTAGCAACAGTGAAGACACTAACGTAGGGAATTAGTTTGAGTGCTACCATTCTGGCCACATATAAAGGACTTAAGGTAACACAGGAATCAGACCCTAGTTAGGTTTTCTAGGACTTATTCTCACTCTCGTTGGGTAATTATAGGCAAGCACGTGTTTGCAACTGTTTCTTTGTTAATGAGGCTCTTGCGAACCCATCCTCTCCCAAAAGGAAGGACGTGGCATCTAGGCTTCTTTAATAAGCTCCGCAGTGAAATGTGTTACAGGTATATCATTGCTGTGAGGGTTATTGCAAAACCCATTCCTTCTGCTTGATTTATCACTCCTAATTTAAAACCACTGAGTTCTGATTATATGAAGAACACAAGGCTAAGCAGCACCCTCAGTTACCTGGGCATCACGTCAGTCATACACTGCAGATATTGCTGACTTATGCCAAGACACATAGGGAGCCCAAACTGGTCCCTGAGTTCTTCATCTCCTTATTGCAGGATATTGCTCACTGCTGGAAAGGTCTCCAAGCTTTTCACAACCATGACTGTGAATCACAAAGTACCCCATAGAACAAGAGGCTCTTGATTTCAGCTGTCTCTTGTGAAATAAAGGCTTCCAAAGCCCCCCAGGTGCTAACTGCTCATTATCTAAATAGCTCACGCTATGAGCCCTGAGACTGACCTGATTTCACTCGTGGAAGACTACAAAGTAAGTGATTGAAATTGAGTTACCAGGAGATGGGATGACTCCCTCTAGTTCCTCTTGGGCTAAGGAGGAGAAGCTAAGACTTCTCTCATCTAAAGGATATGGATCAAAAAGACCTTTTCTTATAACTTATAGAAACAGAGACACTTTATTTGGAGACAAAGCAGTATTTAAAGAAAGAAAAAAACTCCTGGTCTTTTGATAGCTGCTTTGCTTTTCCCCATCTTCACCATGATCTTTAGAGGAGTGTAAAATAGGATTTCACAAGAAGAGAACTTAAGAAAATTCTCTCCCTCCTTCAGCACAAAAGCCCTTCAGATATTTTGAAATTTCAGTTCATACAGAGGTGAGAATATCTGCCTGCAATGTACAGCCTGTCTGTCACAAGTACGCATTTGTCCTCAGAAGAGAACATACTACTCAGGCAACAGGGATCTTGGGAAGACATACAGTTAAGTTTCCAGGTTCTCTAATTTATCTGAAATCTGAGCTTTGCAGTGAAGGTACTACATACAGGTTATTTAGATCCATTTGCCATTCTCCTACAGGCTCCACTGAGCTGCATAAGGGGGCAGCTTGACAGAACAAGTGCAATTAAGCCTCCACAACAATTTCAGAATCCAAGCATTAGGTTCTGATCTCACAAACACTTGGGCATGAATCTCATTTCATTGGGTCTGCTTGAGCCTACACCGCATGCCCAGCTGCTTGCACCTAGTGCCAAGCTGATAATACCTGCTCCCCCAAGCAGGAATGCCCTTCTTCCCCTAGTTAGTACATTACAAAATGACTCTTGTAATTATTTTATAAAGCAAACGGAGGTTTAATAACCAAGCCTTTGAAACAGTGTGATTAATGAGGTCTGCTTACCAAAGGCAAATGTAATTTCCCTTGGTAAGAGCTAGTAACTGAGAATGATTCTCAAAAGCTTCATGAATTCTTTTGAGTTTCCAAATTCTGAGTCCTGGCTTTGGATATTCTGAATACAGACTGCACATACATGGTACCTGCCACCTTCTGGAAGTGTCTGCAAAACCAAGCCTCTTAGTGCATCAGCTGTGTCACTGTCACTAACCCGTGTTCCTTCTCAGCCACTTTTTAAAAGCTCATCTAATGCACAGGGAATTGCTGCATGTCCAGTGTCTCAGGTGGCTTCAAAGCTCTGTAGTTTAAGCTACAGAGCTACAGTCCAATAGAGCTGAACTTCAGTCATGGCAGTAATCTCAAGGACTTCAATGGGAGTACTTAAACACCAGGAGATAAGCATATGCATAGCTGATTTTAAGATAAGAAAGCAAATTCATGTTTTGTCTCCATCTAAAATCAAAGATCCCAGATTAAAAGTTTTATCGTTTTTGTCTGTGCCATTGTTCTAGATATATGTTCAGAACCAAAGTGTTTCTAGAACAGTGCATAGTCCCCATCAGCACAATGCACAGGATATGACAGTACCGATCATTCTTAGACAGTATAACAGTGTCCAAAACAGTCTTTGTCCCTTATCACTCCAACAGAAATGAGAGGGAGAAAAAAACAATAATGTCTGGAGTTTATGGAAAAGTCTACACTGATTTTCTATCAGTACAAGCTTGTCCAGTGCCAGGAAAACAAATCACCCAATACTTCTGTAAAGCAAAACAAACACAAAGCAAGCTGTCTGAACCTGTGCAGATCTGTGCTAAAGTAACTGAGCTGTGCATTCTGTTGGCCGAGTGTTAAGTACCACCACGTGTATGGACTTGGAGGATGATTCCTTCAGGCACCTGGTTTGCATCTCTCCCTTCAACACAGAGGCATAACAACTATTTACACCAATTTACACTGTGGGCGCAGAGTGAAATGTTTCTTCAGTCATTTGTTTAATGGTAAAAAGGGCTTAATGTTCCCATGGCGAAAGCACATAAAAATTATTTCATTTTGAGGAAACAAACATGATACTTATTTAGCTATATAGAGATTTATAGATCAGTGTCTCAGCATGTAAAAACTATAAATCTAAATAGTTACTAATTTAAAAGTGTTACTTTTTGCTGCTTAAGTGATAAAGGAATCTTATGAAGAAATATTATGTTCTTTACCCATAACTAATACAGATTATATGAGATATCATGTCAGGGCACTGCAAGATGGGAATACTTATGGGTTTTNTTCAGTTTTGTGTTTGTACACTAAGCTGATAAATTGCACTTGTTGACAGAACTCATATGCAGGACCTGAAGGATGTCACTAACAATGTACATTATGAGAACTACAGAAGCAGAAAACTGGCAGCCGTTACATACAACGGTGTTGACAACAATAAAAATAAAGGGCAACTAACTAAGTAAGTTCTTGTTGGAATTTTATTGCTCTTTAATGTTTTTATTCTTTTTTTTGTTGGTTGGTTAGTTGGTTTTATAATCGAAACTTTTTATTTTGCAAAGCTATAGCCAAATATTCAGACTACTTCAAGTTGATTCTCTGAGCAGCTATTAAAAACATGCTGATCTTTCTATAACCATTACATTGCATAACTCACATACATGCAGCCCCTAAAATAATCAAATGAAATAATAATAGCAAAAAAAACATTTTTCTCTGTGTAATAGAAATACAAGACTAGGTAATCCTTATGCTGGAATTACTACCATGCTCAAAAATGGTAATACTTTTAAAGAAGATTCTGGAGTGAGTAGTCTTTGCTTACTGAAGAGATTCATATTAAATAACTGAGCATATTAAGCCCTCCAGCAGAAGCATATTCAGAAGATGCACGCAGTATCTATTTAAGTAGAAATGCAGAAACGAACACCTATTAGTTTTTCGGTTTTAATTGGTCGTTTTCCCACAATTTAATTTCCTTTTGGATATCTTTTGCCTTATAATTCCTGGGATGAAAGAAAGAACTTTAACAATACCTTTATAAATCTTCAGGAATTTCTTTCCTTGCTTTTGTTCTCTACCTGTACACGACTAATATTTGTATTAATAATGACTCTTTAAATAAATAAATATATGATTCACTCATGCTTAGCTTTGAGGCTCCTCATCAGATTTATAACAGGAACCCTTGGTTTAACAGTAAAATACAAATAAAGTTTAGTAGTAACTGTCAGCATTCTTTTCCAAAAGCATTTTAACATGATTCAAGACATCACTTTAATGCCAAATCCCTGCTAGCCTCACAACTCTACAAGCAGCAGTAAGCAAGTCACCAGCTTGCTTTCAGAAAAGACCTGCAGACATGTTTCTGCAGAATAACTTGGCTGATCTGCAGCTGATACCCTTCAGGAGAAGAAATACTTGTCCTACCACATAAACTGGGAAAAAGTATTAAAAAGTCACCACAGCACTATAAATCATGTTTCGTAAGTACAGCAGATCTCCAGTTACATTTTTGATTACAACAGTGGAATATGTTTTTTTCAGGCTAAATGTCTAGTTTCTAAAATCAAGCTTGCTTCTTTTTGTTTTCAATACGTATCTTGGCTTTTGGGTTTGCCATCTACAGACTGCAACAGGGAAGAGAACAAAGAGATCACTGAAATCTCCTGAAGTCTAGGGCATGCCACCAAATGAGAATGAATAGCTGCCTGAAAATCTCTCCTGTTTGGCACTCGCTAATATCTTCAATTTTCCTCACAGTGTTGTTGTGGTTTTTTGCTTGTTTGTTTTTCATTAATCAGCCATTAGAGTGTTAATTCAGGGTACCACCTTGAACATTTTCATTATTTATTCTTTAAAAGCCTAGATCTTCCTCCTCCTCAGCTAGCAGCCATCTCATTTGTATCTGAGAATCCACGCTTCAATCATGCATAACTAATTTCAAATCTTATTTAGCATCAACTCTCAGAATTAAGAAGCTAAGTGACAGCTGTTTAATTAACTCCTTAAGCTGATTAGAAAGCATTACCAAAATCCCCCCAAGGAAGAGTTTATAACTGTCAAGAGAGCCTAAGGCCATGTTAATGCTTCTGTTTAAATTTAGTAAGCCTCTAAACCAATAAAGTATAAATGCTTGACATCCTCATGGATGTGGTCAAATTCACCTTTTTTCCTCATGCTACTACTGCAAGGGTAGGAAACAAAAACAACACCACTGGAGGGATTTGAGAATTCAGAAAGCAGCAGCTGAGCAATAGAGCAAGAAGATGCATCTCTGAAGGAGCTGCTGGGAGTTCGCGCCACCTAACCTTCGATTATACTGGATTAGCACCAGATGCAGGAGTAAAGCTGAGCTTGCACCTTAAATGCAGAGTCATCTCCCAGCTTCTGGTTGCATGTACAAAGGTTTGTTCAAAGGTTCTTAAAACTTAAATCCACCTTTAATGATAAGATTATGGCAGCTGAAGTACAAGTTTTAGAAGAAGCTGGTGAGGCTAGATACATGGAGGCACAGAGGAACAGCAATGCTTCAGAGCAACTTTCCTTGGTTGTAATGCATTACTGCCAGCTCTGAGCTTGCAAACAGCTTGAGCTCAGTTCAAATATCATTTGGTTTGAATTTGGTTTGAAAGCTTAGAATAAATGAAAGAGAACTCTAATTTCCTAATTTGCCTTGCAGTTTCCAATCCTTTAGGATGCAAAAAATAATAATAAAAAAACAACAACAAAAAAACACCTGGCTGCAGTTCTCCTGTGTCCAAAGGAACTGGGGCTAGAAACAACACAAAGCAATTTCTGAAGGCTGTAATATAAATGTAAGTGCTGACACCATTGCCAGTATGAGAGAGGATGGTGACACCTGAATGCAAAAATGTGAGAATGCTGACACTAAAACAAACAGATAATTTTGATGTTCATGTGTGCACTTCTCATTGTGAAGAGTGAAATCTGCAGTCACTGGGAAAAGAAGATAGGATGGGTTATAAAAGCAAATAAATTAAGAACTCGCTACTTTAACATCATCTACTTTAACTCAGTACTGACAAGCCAGTTCTGGAATCAGACATGCATAGCTTCAGGACACAGGGTTAAAAAGGAGCAGAAAATGAAACCCAGGTGCATGGTCCTCTAGATGTATCTACCTGCTGACACTGAATCTTTCACACACCTGCAAGACAGAGAAAAATGGATTTTTTTAATAGCAAAATGTGATTGCAAAACCATTGGTAAGAAAGAAATTGGTGGCAGAATTAATGTCTGAATATATTTTTCATTATTTCTTTTTCAGGCTGTGATTCTTTGAAAAGCTGAGACTGCCATGCAACAGGGGGTGTCACCTCCAGCCACTGTCTCACACCTCCTCCACTGGGGCAGAATCAATGCTCACAGAGCCAGCAAGATTAAAGAATGCATGTGGCCAAAAATCAATCTTTTTTTGTTGCTTAGGGGTGTGTTTTCTGCCAGATCCATTCCCTTATTCTGCTTCAGCATGCCACTCAGACAGGAGTCCAGAAACAAAGAAGGTTTGGGAATGCACAGTTGGGGTGAGATGTGGGGGACCACTCTCCAGGCTATGTTTACATTGCCTGGGAATATTATAAAACTGCAGCTTAAGCAAACAAACAAATTTCAGGTTGGCAGTTCTTTCAAAGCCAAACAAAATCCCATGTTTGATTAGCTGAATTATTTTTCCTACCTTGTTTACATATGATAATAAACCTAAAATGTTGGTATAAAGAGAAAGTAACACAAGAGTCATTTTCTTCCAAATATTATATGCATTTAACCTCTTATTAATGACTAATCCTCTCACCCTTGACGGTTTGTAATCCTAGATCATGGATGTGATTAGGGGAAGCATCTAAGATTTCCATCACATAGACGAGGTGTTGTGTTTTGTTGTCTTCAAAGAGTCTGCAGAACATGCAGCATGAGACCCGGCTCCTGGGACACAAGGATCATCTGGTACTGTTGTGCTGAGAGGTGACAGTCACACCATTTCACATTTCAGGGCAGACTCTGAGGGACAAGTCTCAAGCAATTTTTTGCAAGAGAATAAGTGGAGACACAGGCTGCTGCAATGGCGAGGGGAAGCTACAGGCATTATGATATATGGTGCATAGAAGAGATCTCTTCTGTTGATACATCTCATTCTGAACTGAATCTCTCTTTTAACAAGCCAAAACATATGCAAAATGGAGCAAGGGCTGAATTGTGAGACCAATGCACACATGCACACCCGCACACCAGCCACGCACCAATCATGCACAAAAAGATTTTCCAAACATGAAAATTTCCAGCCCTGGTACCCTTTTATATAACACAATCCTCCCCAGACCTGTAAGGTTAAAATATTATTTCAAATTGCCATCTGAGCTTGAAGTGTAAACAAAAATAATGTTATACTAATAAATTCTTACTAAACAGTATTAGCACTGAATTAATAGGAAACAAATCCAATATAAACTACAAGGTTAATTATATTTCAGTTTTCACAGTATCATGTATTTTTAGCATTTCAAAAAAAAAAACTTCTTTTAAATACTGGAAGAAGCAATGACATCAAAATCACAAGAATCTCCAGCCAGATTCCGCAAAGAATGCTAGTAGTTAATTATGATACTCAGCCACCTCTCTGACAGGTTTGCTAGATAGTCATTTTTTTCCTGAGGATCAGTCACCACCTTTTCAACAATTGACAGATGCCAAGCCAATTAAACAATAGGCTAAATACCATATTCTTTTTTAGAAGTTCTTATTTCTGAGAAATTGCACCATCTGGGATATTTCAGACCAGGAGAGACCACAAAGAACAAAGGAATTAGAGGGAAACTATACGAGCAGCTCATAAAGTCCAGGAAGAGCAGACACTTTTTTCAAGTTCAGTCCAATACCAATGGGCCCCAAAATCACACATGAAACCTAGCTGGTGGGATTCCAAGAGTCATGATGGAAATTTGACAGAGCAACAAAACTCAGTCTGCAGCCTGACCAAGGCATGATGGTGTCTCAACAAAGATGCTGAGCCAATTGCAGCCAATTTATTAGTCTTGCCAACAGATGCATCTTCTCTGAAGCCAACTTATCAATATTTGCTTATCTCGGGATGAATTTGGCTCAGAGGCTGCAGTTCCACAGTGCGATTTCACAAAAAGCACAACAGACATACAACATGTAGGGCAGCAGTTGTTTTCAAAGCTGAGCATTATAGGCTTCATCTCATTTCCTGAACTAGTGTAGACAGCTTCACCTCCTGCCATACCCGAAGTTTGGAAGTACTTCCAAACAGAGCTTGTCCTAGGAAAATAAACTGTGATGTCCAGTTCTTTCCTGAAATAGCACATAGCCTCTTTGAAGACAAAAAATGAAAATATAAACTAAAAGCTCTACCGACATATTTTCTCTTCAAACTATTTGATGTTGAAGTCCTCAAAGTGTGCATTTCTTGAAGCTAAGAGCATTACTGTATTGGAACGTGTCTGTGAGGGAGACAGAGGAAGTTCTGCTCTAGAAGGAGTAGCAGCTTTAGTAAGGATGAGCAGTGAAACAAAGCTGCATATAAATATAAAGCACAGCAATCATGATCTTCCAGTTAAAAAGAGAGAACAGCCAGTGGCTGCGTTGTGCTGTAGAGAAAAAAGTAACACGGGATATTCGCACAGCCTGGCTGTCCTTCCTGTTGTCACACAAAAGGCATTCAGGAGAAATTCATAATTGTATTCTGAGTTAACTTCTGCAAGCCTTTTAGATATGTTCTCACTATCAAACTTTAATCTCTGTATAGATAGAATCTATCACTACTAAGTTATGTTTGAAGAGTAAAAGAAAAGCTAAAAATATACGAGAGTGCTGTGTGTAGTAAATAAGGAAAAAAGGAGTAAAATAACAGCTAGGTGTTACAAAGGGAAAATGGGATCATTAATAAGATGACCAGCAGTGAAGGGTCTTTCATTGCACAGCCTGTCATGTTCATTAAAAAATCTCTGGAAGGAAAGAAATGCATCTTAGTCAGAAACAAAATCCAGGTGTTACTGTGCCTGCCTTGGTGAACTAAAGCTGGTGCTGTAAATTCCCATGCTTCGCCTTTGTATGTTATTGCAGCCAGGCAATCCTGCCTTGTGGACGGTAGCTATTATTGCAGGATGCAGTCCAACACCATTAAGTGATTAAAAAGCCAGAAGATAATTCACCCCACTGTGAGGGAGAGGAAAATGTCTTTGCCTTTTGGGTCCCTTTTCCTTACTTTATCTGTCTCACACACCTCGAGTGGAATCCCCCCCTAACAGGGATCCTCTTTTTTGTACTGACCCAGTTTAGACCCGAGGTCCAGCTGCTGAACCAACCAACAAAGGTAACAGTTTTCTTGAAGGTGAGACATGGCAAGCAGACTACAAATGCAAGAACAAAACAGGGGTGACACGTCATGTTGCTTATGTTTTTGGTGCTCTTATTCACAGCCCTGATACTATTTAGGAATGGAACAGTTCATAATGGCACCAGTAAGCTGCCCAAGCCATACTGGTTCCCATTTGCACTCAGGTAGCTGAGGGTTCAAATCCTCCCATGGCAGGATCTATCTGTAGAGTAAATGCAAATTTTAGTTTGTTTAAAATAACATTTTGCTTTCATGTCTAACATTTATGAATTGTGTTAGCTTGCTTTTGGCAAGTGCTGCTTTGTTTTTTGGTGGTTTGCAGTGCTAAGCAGGCTACCATGATCCCAGGAAGCTGCCATGTACATTGTCTGTTTATCAAAGTCAAGCAGCTATGAAGTCTGCGAATTGTACAGCTGTGGTTCTTCAGAGGAACTGCTAATTAATTCACAGGCTCCAAACTGTAACTCCATGAATCTGTGTAGTGCATGCTTGATTTTGGTCTCTCCACAGACTGCTTTAGCTGATCATCAAGGTTTCCCCAAAAAGCAAACAAACAAACTTGGGAAGGGTTTCTTTGCTTTCCCTGAGCAGGCTGTTGGCACTTCCAGACATCGTTGCAGGAGGGGCAGGCGTGTCTGATTGCCAAAGGAAGACCTTTCAGAGGAGCAGAGCTGAGAGAGCTGGCCTAAGGTACACGAATATGCTGTGTCTGTTGCTGCTGAATTGCTGAGACTTGGGAGGCTGGTAGGGACATGTCATGCAAAATTAGCTAAACCCAATCACGATTTCACACATGGGGTCAGTATCTCGGCTCCCGGATTGATGTGCCGGCGTGAAGGCTTTTTTGATTCTTGGGTTTGCAGTTAAAAGCCTAACACAGAGGTTTGGTGCCCGCAGGGGTCTGCAGCTCTGTAAGGGGCAGACGATGGGATATGATGTAGGGATTTTCAGCAACAAAATGAAAGCTCTAGGATATCACTTCAAAGAAAAGATGCCAATGAGACTCTAGCAATGCAATTTAGCAGAGTAAATATTTGGTGCAATGTGTAGCAGAGCCAGAATAACTGGGGTCAAACTGACTGAAAGAGCTTTGCTTTCATGGAGGGAAGCATTAAAAATCCCCAAACAAATCACAGCCCTTGTCTAATATGCATTTTTCTTCTCCTTCCATCTCTTGATGCTATCATTCCCAGGCTGAATTCTGAGCTGCTCATCAACCCCTTCCCTTGCACTTGGTGGTGTAAGGGGAGTACTAAGGGGCATGGCCAGGGAACCCTGTCCCCATCTGTCATACAGCTCCTTGGGGCCTGGCCAACAAGGAACAGATTACAGCAAGCATTGTACTGCAGACACATCCAGCAGACAGATCTGATAGCTCCTTTTCTGTCATCCTTTTCTTACCAGAGCCATGTAAGGACAACACCCACATCCTTCCCTGCCTGCACACACAGCTCCTCGGCTCCTCTGCCACTGCTGCCCCCAGAGCAGGGCCATGGCTCTGGGCCACTGGGGCATCCTTGCTGCCCCAGCCCTCTGCTCTGCCCACAAACACACTTCTGCACTGCTGCTGCCAGGAAGAGACAAGTGAAAGGGAGCTGAGGCTGGCAATGGCTGGAGACTGGGAGTGGGAAGAAATTGGAGGCAGAGAACAGAGGAAGGGGATAGGGAAGGAGGTGATCTCCCATGCAGCTTCTGCAGGGAAGGTTCTGCTCCATGAGAAGATAGGGGAAAATTACTGTTCCACTTGAATTTAGTAAAGGACATACAAATTTGCAAATGTGTAATATGGTACATGCAGCAAACTTGGAACTGACGCTGGGCACAGCAGAGAACTGTGTCTGTAGTTTCAGCAGTGAGACCTCCCTGCTCACACAGCCGCTCTCAGTGCTTTGCTATCTGTTCTCTTCCTCCCACATAATCACATTATCCAGCTCCTGCACCAAGTGGAAATATTGATACTACAGATTAGGAAAGCATAAGTGAGTCAATGATGCCAGCAGCTATGTCAAAATATTTTTCTCAGAGAAATATTTCTAAGTGCTTATCGCACAGGTATAAATGATGTGTCTTTATGTCACAGGGGAACAAGGTTTCTGCAAAAAGCCTCCCCAGACACAGCCCATGTGGAACCAGGCCCATCAGAGTCCTCTGAGGTATGCCAATCAGACAGAACAAAAGGAGAATTGATGTTTTATTTTCTGATGTTTAGATTTTTCTGGTGTTTTATCAACAAATTCACACCTGAAAACAACTTCAATATCATCTTGTAATGAGAGATGATACGTCTGCTGCGGTCCATCTGTGAGTGCTTGATGCAGGTTTTTTTTGTACTTTCAAGCCCTGCTGTGAGATGAATTATTTTCATATACCAGACCATGGCCATGAGTTTGCCTTGGTGACTGACATATCTTATGTTAGACACATGTTTACAGAGACCCTTCTGAAGCCCGATTCACATGGGCAGAGGTATCACCAGCTGCATCAGTGTGGCTGTCCTTATGATGGACAACCATGGAGGACTCTGTTCTTCTACTGCTGCCTTGCCGAGCACTACCCGCAGCTCCAGCACCAAACACTCAGCAGCTACCTGGTGTTTTGAACTTGAGGAGCTTCATAACCCAGGCACACAATGCAAGTGCCTCATTTTTACCTCAAAGGTGACATTTTTGCCCCATCCTATCTAGCTGCTCTGTCATCTTCTGCAATTTTCCCAGCTTTTAACGTCTACCAGTCAGGTCTTTCACCAGCACATCCATGCTTTTACCCATGACACCTGCAGAGCTACTTGCATTACTGCTCTCTTTAAAACTCATCTCTGCCACAGTGACTACAGGAAGCTGCAAGTCTGTAACACATTTGTTCCTCTCCTCCCATCTCTGACAATTTTGGATTAACTCTGTGAAGCCAAGCAAGATCTGTCAGCAAAACAAGAAAATCAAATACAAATACATATATAGATTCAGTTCCCTTTATGTCTACAAATTACTTCTCAGAGAGGAAAGCCATTTAGCAGATTTATCAACTCTGAGTTGCTTTTAGCATCATTTTAGACGTTCTACTGTCCCTCTTGCATTTTCCAGAGGTGAAAGCTGAGATGCAGTAAGGTTAGGAGGGCGGCTCATGCCTCTACATGGAGCCACTGCCAAAGCAAGGAACAATCCCTGCAGCTCTGCCATCCTTCTTCCCAGCTGCACATGGAAAATCCTGACAGTGAAATAGATGATGTACAAAGCCTACAAGGAAGACAAGGGGAAAACGACACAGTAACTATGAGAAAAAAGCAGGTTCACAAGGATGAAATCTGCCCCAGTTAGCTGGCAGAGCCAGAGAACAATGACTGAACCAGATTTTCACATTTCTCAAGAGAGGAAAGAGCAAGAGAACTCATGTTGTCCCGGTCACTCTGCAGAGGAGAAGTCACTAAGTTACCTATTTTGATGCTTCCTCGCAGATTGGCCCTGTAGTTTTAATGGTACATTCATATTTAGGAATGTCAAGTAATCAGCAAGCTGAGCTAAACAGGGACCATCACAGGGCCTTGGAAACCTGCCTCAAAACGAAAAATTCATTCATGAGCAGATTCACAGCAGGGAAGCCTGCAGCCAACCGGCTCTGCTGGGTCAGTAATTAGCTCTTCATTTGAACTTACAACAGAAACACAAAAATAAACACTAAGGACATTCAGAAAAAATATAATGTTCTAGCTCCCATATGGCAAACGGGGCCAACGTCTGCTCTGGGACATGTGTCCATGACCTTTGTGAGGACACCATGGTGCCCAGGGGCAAAATTTGGGTCACGGTATGTCCTTAGAAAAATCCATGGCAGGGACTGAATAAGAACTCTGGTCTCTGCATGTGCAACCTGCAGAGGTCAGACCCTCATGCCACCGTGGGCAAACTCATCCATTCCCTGCGCCATGTGTTGAGAAGGGCTCTGACACCTCTCCATATTAGGTCTTGGTCAGGAAATTTGGATACTTTTTCAACAAACATGACATGGAAACCAAAATCCTATTCCCCCCCCAAAAAAATAGTTACAAGCCTCATGCCCATAAAGATATTTTGGTGCCTGGATTTCAGTGGCACTGCTGTTTTAGAACTTTCTTGTGACAACTACTGTTAGATCCTCTGCAGATGTAAATAGGTACAACTTTGCTGATCCTGCAGATATGCCAAGAATTTGACCCACACATTTATTTCCCCAGCTGTACATAAAGTCTACAGCACAGGGCAGTGTAAGAATTTGAATGAAGAAGGAATATTTTCAGGTCTGATGAGGAAGGCAGAGACAGAAAGGAGTGAGCCCGCAAGCTCTGCTTTGATGATTTAGCCTTGGCAGATTTGTGACAAATTGTTTTTTCTGCATGAATCTGAACTGATACAGATTTACATGAGTGGTTAAAAAGTAATACCAGTTCAGAAATAAAATCCCTAACAGCACCACAGAAAAGCAATAAACTTAAGAAGCAATTAGACAGACAGAAGAATGATCAGAAATATTTTACAGTGGAAAAAAAATTAATAACAGAGAAAAGGAGAGCGGTTGGACACTTGTAAAGCCGGTTGTGGCAGGCTGAAAGCAGAGGATCCAAAAAGCCATTAGAAAAAAGACATGAAGAGTCTTGTAATAATATCCTGGGGAACATGCATGCTGCAGATTCAATGACTTTAAGACTATATTGTACGTTCTGCAACAATTGTTTAAAGTCTAATCTGCCCAGAATGATTGGTAGAGAACTTATGCTAATGTCAGTCCAATGTCCTCAAGGAAATACATCTGGACTTGGCATTAAATTAAATATTCTGTAACCAGGACATTTGAAGTATTTTCCTAATCTGATGTATACGGAGATCTTTATCCAATAATTCTCCTGATGTTAGTGCTAGAGCAACAGCTTCCTTCGGCTTCCTCTTATTTTAAATTTGAAAAAAAAAAAAAAATCATACGAATAAAGCCCTACATTAACAACTACTCACTGTAATTATTATGAAATTGTGAACCTGAACAGTTCTAGGCTGTAACACACTGATAATAACCACTGTTATTTGTAGTAGTGTTCAATGTCTACCTAGCAGACTGTTTCCAAGGTCAGACATCTAGAAAGGAGTGAGACTCACACTGTATCTGATGACTTCAAAGCAAAATTCTCACTGATTTTAATGAGTGTGAACCTGTTAACTAAGGTGATACTACTGTGATATGATTAAACCATAACCTTAATCAAATGCAGCTAGAAGTACCTCAAGGTCTTAGCCTTTT
>VXAV01006316.1:114992-126002 GCA_013399715.1 Alectura lathami | reverse complement strand
TTTTTTTTTTTTTTTTTTTTGCAAATTAAGTAAGATATGTAAGATAAGTAAGGAATTATTTTTTCCTGCCAATGTGTTCAGAGACAAGTTTACATTTAGGAAGGAAAGCGAAGGCAGGAAGCCTTTCATCGATAGTTTATAAAGCACTTGATCTGATAAATAACCCCGCCAGATGCCAACACTGAGCCCAGTGTGCCCATTTATCACCTTGTTACCAGCCACACAGACTGCCTCTAGACATTTGCTCCTGCAGGAGGCAAGCTGATAAATGGCCACAGTAGGATCAGCTCTGGTTTGTGACAAGCTTATTTACTGGGTTAAAAAAAAAAAAAAAAAGAAGAAAATCTTTAGATGACAGCAATAAAAGCTTGGTTCTTCCTCAAGTTGCTGCCAGACACATGGGACTGAAATAATCTGACTTTTGCTTTTATTTGCTTAGGTCTTCCTGTTGGTTCGAAGTCTACTAGGAGCTAGGTGCCCTGCAGTCAAAAGCTGCACAAAGCTCCTAACCTACATCAATAAAATAACAGTTTTGCTCTACAAAAGTTTGTTTTCAAGAATCTGAGTTATTGTGATGGCTGGCACTGACTTCAGAGAGATCTGGTTTGAGTAGAATTTACTAGGCTGAGCTGGTAATTTACCGGTGGTTAAATGGTAACCACAATTGCCCCATCAGTCAGTGCTTCTTTTCTGCATTTTCCTTCTATATTAGAAATTTCCCCAAAAGTACTGAGCACTTCAACTCCCACTCCATGAAAAGCAAATAGTCTTTTTTGCTTTTCCTTTCTAACCTCCTTCAATTATTTGCTATTCATGCCTAGGACAATTGAGAAGGGCCCCAGAAGAGCAAGGTACAAAAAAAAAGATGACTGAGAGAGGCTAAGAGAAATCCATGGGATGATCAGAGGTCTGAAGAAAGTGAGCAGACAGATTCATAGTCTCACATCACAAAAAAGAAGGGGAACGCTATCAGGTGGCAGGCCTCAAAACAAACAGAAGAAGATGATTTCCCACGTAACATAGCTAAATCATGGAATTCACTGCTACAGAGAACAGGAATATTTGTATGGATTGACCTCAACTGCAATTTAAAGAACAATTAGATGAATTCATGCAATAATGCAATAGATCACACTTCTAGATCACAAACATGCGGAGCTACACAGCCCTGACAGCAGCTTTTCTTGCTCTCACATTATTTCCATGGTATTTGCTATCAGTCACTGTCGGACCTAAACAACTGGATCAGAAAAACTTCTAGCCTTAGCCAGAGTGATCCTCTTGATAGAAACAGCACTTTGATTACTGTTATTGCAGTTCCAAAGCAAAATTAAATCTTCTTCCCACAGAGCTGCCCACCTATTGTCCAGCTTTCATTTTATAGATAGATTTGAAGAATTCTATTGGTTAATGGAATGGATTTTGGTATTACTGGAAAATATAAGCCCTCAATATAAAATATTAAATTATTCCTGATTAAATCTTTTATGGGCTTGGACTTGCAACTGATTTAATACTCCTGGATAATTACTTGTATTATAACTGTGTCTTTGATTTTTAATTAACTCTACAAAGTTTCTCATTCAAATCTAATATTACCTTTGTTAATACTGTCAACTCTCTGTTTAGATATTCTGCTCACATTACACTCCGATGCTCAGACCTTAAATTCTGCTTTTTCGTAACTATGTGAACAGACTCCATATGAGGCTTATTTATCCTACATCATCATCTACCAAAAATACTGTCTTCAGCATTCCGAATGCTGATGTCTGCCAAGTAGCCCCATTCTCTCAGTACTGTCATTCTCACGTCACCTCATCTAACTCACATGGCTCCCATGCTGCTAATTTAGTTGGCCATTTCTGTAATCAGTCTACGGACTTTCAGCTACTTCATGCTGAAACTACTCATATGACTTAAGTTAGGGCACAGTTTCAAGAACTTTGGGGCAAGATCTTCATCTCTCTTCCAGCCTAACGAAAATCTGCAAGAGCTCTCTGCAATATTTTGGGATTATCTTGAGACAATTAATGACATTTATACGAAGATGCGTGTGTGGTGTCTTCATTTCTTTTTTTTTTTTTCTGGGTACCTATGCAGGAGGCTTTGGATTAAAAAATACCACTAGCAAAGAATAACCAATTGCCTATGTCTATTCGGGAATAGATGAGGGTGACAAGGGGGTGAGCCGTGTGTAGCAGCATTGAGCCGGTTGTAGCAGCATCACACGTTTGTTGTGAGACTGTTGGTCAAGTCATATAAGGCCAAAGCACAACGTTTTAAAACTTGTGCGCCATTACTCACCTAAATCCATAATTACAAACTTAATTAAGTGGCTTTACTCTGTTAAAATTCACTACAAGCAAGCTGCCTGGGAATTGCATGCTGAGCATTTGCAGTGATCAGGCTCCTTGTAATTCAGTCTGGATATGGGTGTCATACCTGAACCGTTCACACCACAATTTGATCTTTGCTTTGAAAATGTCAGCTTTTCTACTTTAACTTCCCTGTAATTAGATTTACGTTTGCATGTTGAGAGAGGATATTGACAGTACTTACAAACTCCCTTGAAATCATTGTTTGGGTAAAGGGAGAGACAAGACGCAATATGTGAAATGCAAAGTCCCAGCATCACTTTGCAAACCATCACATTGTGAGAAATAGATGATGATTTGCCTTTTTAAAAGCCATGTCCTTTCTGTTTATTAGGGATTTCTCAGAGTTTCCTTTATTTTGCACATCTTCTTCCTCCAGTCAGCCTGCCTGTAGCACCTCTGTCCCCCACCACTGCCACCACTGGAGCAGCTTGCGGGGTGACCCAGAGATCTCCTTTTATCTGAGGGCCAAGCACAACCCACAGTGCTTGCAGGCAAAATAGGACAAGAATGAGGATCTGAGATTAGTCCGGAATGACCATCTGCTATCTGACAGCTTGTTTCACTACTGCAACACAGTGAGGATGGCTCCACTGTGCTGATTCTCTCTATTACAGATGGGCTTGATACCACCCAACACAGTAGCTCTGACACAGGCTGACATCTCTTCCAGCCAGAAAACATCACCTCTCTTACAGATGAGGATCAAAAAGTGTTTGCGGAATAGGGTGGCAATTATCAAGCATGTAACCAAAAGAAGAGAAGAAGAGGTGGCCTAGATGCTGACTCCTACCTCAGCCACATATGTCTGAAAGGCCTGAAGAACAATCACGACATCTTACTCTCTCGATTCCCTCTGTTTAACAGAAGGATCATAACCATTTGGCCTTCTGGTGTATTAGGTAAACGTAATGCAATTCACTAACTGCTGTGGTGAGGTCTACATTAAAAAATACATACATGAAAAACTAAGTATGTGGGTGTCAAGTCTCACAAACATTAAAGACTTCCTCAGGACTCATAAAGATTCGGTAGAATTTCTGGAGATTTTGAAGCTTTCAACTATTTCTACATTAAGATTCCCAAATGAGTTCAACTGAGAATCTAAAGCTTTGCAGCAAAACAAACAAACAAAAAACCCACAAGAATGTGAGGTGCTGCAGCCCAACCTCCGCTGTTGGCAGCTCAGTGAGCTGTGCTTAGGAGCGCCAGATCTCAGGCTGAGCCCTGATTCTGCCTGGTCATTGAGCTGCCTTTGCACACAGTTGAATTCTAGAGACAGGGATCCCACAACCTATTCCGTGTTACTGAAACCAAGAAAACGGAGCCTAAACAATAATTATTTGGGGCTTGAGGAAATCTGGAAATAATCATGAGCTGTTGCAGACTATATGAAACTAAATTATTTGTATTCAAATATGTGCAAAACCAATGATCATTTTTGGTTTTGATCAGCTCAGCTTAGTCTGTTCTTTGGGGAAATTAATTCAATGCTCTGGGTGTAAACATTCTTTCAAAATGCGTACCATAAAGCAATGTTTTCCTCCTGCTCTCTTGAGCACCAGAGCAATTTTCAAAGCATTCCCTTTGACAGCACAAACAAAACACAACTCTTCATCAGGAGGACCAGAAATTGCAATCAGAGAAGTAATACTCAAAATACAATTTAATCTGTATTCATATTATCACCTGGTCTTCTCCAGGCCACATGTGGGTGGAGACTTCACATAGGTTCAAATGTGTTTATGGTTGCTGAAGACTACAAGTAGACGAACGGCAGTTCATAAAGCTATCTACCCAGAGCAAAGTGAAAGCAAAGAATAGTGTCAGGAGCTCATTTCCAATGAAGAGATACAATCTACTTCTAATTAAGTCAGAGCAACAAAGCTTCTAACACTGGTAGCATCCTACCAGAACTTTGTATCACATCTGGGTGACAGTTTGGCTGCAGTGTATTTAACTGCTGTTCAAAGAACAGGAGATGTTTGTATTGGACATTGGACATATCAGACATCTTTGAAAGCTGCCCATGATGAATGCTGGAGCTGAGCTTTGCTTCCTTGCAAGTATAAAGGACCTCACAAAACACTTCCATGCGCTGCAACGTGCCAAAGTGACAGCTGCATTTAGAGCAGTGCCACACCAGAGGTCAGATAGGGTGGTTTGGTCGTGCCTTCAGTCAGCCCCAGCACCCTGAAAAAAATATTTCACAGCAGTTCAGAGGAGGAGGGGGGATTAAAGCCTTATGGTTTGTGACAAGGAGCCATGAATCTGAGATCCCTCTTGGGAAAGGGAGAAACACAGGCCAAGGGTGGAGGACAGCAAACAGGCAGAGCTGAGGCCTCAGAGCACTTTCTCTTGCAGAAGCTAGCAGGATCTGTGTTTTATGTTACTGTGAAATGAAAATACAAATCTTCCCTGAGGAATGCAAAAGATAACTGCCACAGCCCTTTCCCTGTCTCACTTCTCAGCCCCTGCGCAGACCATTTGTCATTGCTATACCAACAGAAAGTTAAGTGCACCTTTTTTTGAGTTAATTTTCTGCTGACTTAGCTGAAATGGCTCAGTTTTGGGTCTGATGAGGGTTGAGCCACTGGACAGGACGGGATGGTATGGAGATACCTGACCACGCATCATAGGAGGATTCTGCTTCTTTCCCAGATGGTTCTGATGTCCAGAGTTATCATTCACCTTACTTCATTTTCCTTCCACTCCTTCTGTAATTGTTTGGGGACATTAAGTGCTCCCAACATTGGGGGTCATTATTAACCCCACATGAAACGTGCACAGGAAGACCATGAATTTTACTTCACGCCTTGTTACCACAGCTACACGAGTAAGAGGTGACACTTGAACCCTACCTGCAAGCTCTAAGTAAATGATGACTGATGAAGAATTAAAGAATCTCAGAAAACAAAATGACAGCATTTGAAGAAGAAAAGGGCAAGCACACTCATGGTAAAAACTTAAAAATTTAAGGTCAGACTATCAGTTTCTATAAACGCCTTGTCATTATCCTGCCTATTCAGATCTGATGAGATTCTAGCCAGCTCTTGATCAGTGTCATGATGCTTCTCAATGGCATATTGAGAAGCTCTGCCTTTGATCACAAGGAGCACAGCTATTACAGATGAAATACACATTACACTCTGACTAGTCTTATTCTGATTTTTCTCCTGTTAAATGAACAGTTCTGAAATATGCATCTGAAGGCAACTTTTCTACTATCACAGAGTAAGCAGAAGATATACAAGAATCAATTGTAAATCTGACAGAATGATTAATAGTGGTATTTATATCCCCAGATTTTCCCATCTGCCAAAATCTCAGTGCAATTCCTATAATGCCGCAGGTGTGTAACTGCTGGGATTGAACACTGCTAAAAATGACTTGAGAACTTCAGAGAGCAGACAGGTGCACAGACTCACTATCTGACGGTAGAAACAATTGTTACTCTCTTTGACAATAAAGGGAAGAAGTTACTTCATGCTTTGCTGGTCTTGTTTGATGGATGTAGGAGAAAAGTTAGAGACCCTCAAAACAGCAGAGTGCGTCTGAAGATCTGCTTGGCTCACTCTATTTCTATCCCAGATGTTGCTCTGAGCACTAGAAGTAATACTCCTCATATGTGCTTTCCCACTGTTCTACATTCAGAGTCCCACTTTAAAGTTAAAATTCCCAGTATGAGCTCTACTAAGTGGCAGAGTAGGATTTTCAGATGTCCCCATCTTGAAGAGGATAGCAGTAAAGAACAATTTTCCCCGACCTGCCTGAAAACATCTTAATTCCATGAGAAACACAAGCCCAATTCTGAAATTAATTTCCCCAGTGATAACTCACACTAAGGGTGCTTTTCTTCATGTGCACAGTCTTCTACCTCTGCAAAGCTAAGAGATCTAAGGTTTTACATTCAGTAGAGCTTGCTTTATGAATCCATAGGTCTTAAATCCCAACCCCAGAAGTTATACACCAATATTAATCCTCTAGATTTTCATTACAACAGCACAAAACCCCAAGAGATGTGCTTTAGTGACAAAGCTTCTGTGCTGTGAAATTTTACAGCTGATGCAGTAGGGTGCTGAGGCTGAGAAAATAAATTTTCTTCTATATTATACAGCTGAATTAAATGAGTGTGAACTAAAACATACCAGAAACCAGGATTTAGATTAATTTGAGCACAACCACTGCCTGTCACTCAGTCTCCATTCTCTTTTTATGTATGAAGTATGCTATTTCTCTATTGCCATTTTAAGACAGACCAGACTTAGCAAAGAAACTTAAAAAGAATATGCATTACCTAAAAAATTATACCTAGCATGGAAGAGGTGGTGATCCAGCCTCTGAAAGAAAAAGTTCAAGAACAAATGTTCAGAAGATGAACAGCATTGGCCTATTTGTGTTTGAGGGACAGTTTTTTCCGTTATGTTATATTATGTTACATTACATCATGTTATATTATATATTGCATTATATTATATTCTTTTAATAAAGGTGAACAAAACCATTGCATGTATCAGAAAACTCTGTATCCTTAAATTATCCACTTTTTGTCTCCTATCTTTTCCTCACAAAAAAATCAACCAGTCTCCTAGGTTTTGAAGACATTTCAGTCTCTCACTTTAGTATTTTAATATCCTAGTATTTTTAAATCCTAGATAAATTAGTCTGGTAGCAATGAGACTATTAATTTCAGAGGAGTTAATCTGGTAGACTGGAGGAGAATCTGAATCCTAGAAGCTCCTACTCTGCACAGGTTCATGTTGCACTATAAAGCAGTTCTTTTACAACATGCCTTACAGGGCAAACATGGATGCAATGAATCTGAAAAGCCAACCTGTCAATCTAGACCCAACATGGTTGTTTTTTTTTTTTTTTCCCCCAGATAGCTTTCAAGGACATTTACAACAAGCCTGTGAAAAGAGCTATTTACAGGTCTGGGATTTATAGAAAGTGCTGCCTATTTGTGCTCCATCTTTTGTCAAAAACATTAAGATTTGCAGTATGCACTGAGTTATCCAATGACCTAAATCCTAGCAAGCTATCAAAATCTGTTTCCTAGATAAAGTCGTGCTAGAGTTTGGTACATTTATCAGCACCAGGCACACAGCAGTGCTTAGAAGCATGGATACTTCTCAAGACTTCTTCATCAGCAGACAAAAGGGAGGTACAAATGAATTACGACTTACTCACACCAACGCTTTAAAATAATTACCAGTCATGTATTGTCTGGAGACACAATAATACAATTCCTGCCTCCTGATTTCACACGAACTCCTGAAAATAATGAGGCACTATTTATTTACCTAATGTGAAGCATCCAAGTCTTATGCTGACAACTCCAGAATGAATTATTGTTCTTCCATTATGCTAAATACTTGGGATAGATCATGCCTCATTATACAAAATATAATCCATTGCCATTCAGCTGAATGAGACTTGATATGGGAGAGGCGGGGGGGTTGCTAATTGTCAAAATAGCTTTGCGGTGACATATTCTTTCAGCATCAGGGCTCGAATATTTGACATTGTGAATTGTCTGTCTTCAGTTCTCTCTAGCATCAGAAGAATCTTGCTGAAAGCCCAGGAAGTCAAATGGGAGTTGGAAGCAGCACATGAATTTTTAAATTTATACAGCTCCTTTTTAACCCAAAGCACTCTATAGACTGTAGTCCTGATCCCACATGGCATTTCAGGAAAAACTACTGCCAGTTGTGTCTTGCCAGGTAGGGTGCCTTGCCAAAATCCGGAGCAGATTATTATGAAGATGACCAACAAATTGGGCTTAGTGTTTTTCATACTCTGCAATTATAGTGTAATCTAAGAAAAACTTTGTTTTCAGTTATTTCCTAAACTAGCAGAGGAATGTGTGTGAGGGACACTACAATAACCAACTAAATTGCTGCCAAACTAGAAATCTTATACACTAAAACTTACAGCCATATCCTCTAATATGAGCACCAACAGACTTGAATCATGCGTAGATCAGGCTCAGAAGAAGGTATCTGCTACACACCCACCAGCAGATTACACAGCCTGAGTGGAGGACGTGGCTCACCATGTAATGCTGCCAGGGACAATAAGGTTTTCTCTCCTGAACATCCAGTATCCTCTTTAAACTCAACAGGAGCTTGGAGTCTGTCTTGAACAGAACGCTCAATACCAGCACCTAAACTTCCCTAGTGCCCAGTGCTGTGTCTTCCTCTGATACTCTCTCCCTCAGAATTAAGCAGTGAAGACAGCTTAGTGGGGTGACAGATCATGTCTTTGTATAGTGAGAAAGGCACCATCTTTAAGGGTCAATCTGGAGCCACAGAAGCAAAGTAATAGTAATGGCTCCAACATGCACAGAAAGGGGAAACCAAAACTTGAAAGACACATCCTTCTACTGATATAGAAAGACTCCTTTCATATTTTTCTCCTTCTGGGCAAGTGTAATCTGCATTATAACAGGCTCCAGCCATGTGAGGCACTAGGGAAGTCCATCTGGTAGCAATGAAGGCAGTGCTGAGCAGACAGAGCACTACTAAAGCCTTCAGCAGGTACAGCCTATTAAAGCACAGCCACCACCGCTCCACTCAGCCTTCTGCAAGATGCCAGCCTGAAGGCTGCTGGATTCTCTGGGGTTAATGGGTAGGACCTCAGGTTTTCAGAGACGTCGAAGAGCAAAGCTTCAAGTCATAAAAATATCCCTCTCTCAGCCACCTCAGGGAAAGACAGTCACCCAGGCAGAGGCAATGGAGGAAGAGATTTCATTGAAACAAAACCCCTACACTGAGAATTTAAGCTTTTTAAGCACCTGTGAGAGATTCTGGACAGCATTTGAAGCTTTCTAAACACTAAAGTCTGTCTTAAGCTAGGTTTACTTTGCATAAGTATTTGCTTTCAAATTCATTATTATTATGAAAGATACAACATGAACATAATAAATGATTGTGGTATTAAAGCACATTTGAAGGCATCATCTTGAGTGCACTTTCCCTTAATGCTCTACTTACATGGCACAGAGGGATTTGCTCTGAAACTGCATTAGGATGGATAGAGTTCAAGAGTACAGCCCATAACATTTTTTTCTCTTATCTCTGAACAATTCATAACAGCCAGAATACTGTGAGAAATACAACTTCATCTCTGGAATACAGAGATGCCAATGTTGGCCTGGTCTTTGGTGGAAAGGTGGTTAGGACTGGAGGCAATATGGCACTAAAGCTCCTGGCTCTACTCTTATTCCCACAACCTTTGATTCATGCTTCAAACTGCACTTACAAAGCCTAACCAGAAGCACAGATTAAGTGAGCAAAAAGGCACTTAGGAACAGAGGTAGATACACAGTGGGAAAGAAATGAATAAATTTGAGCTTGGCCAGAATGATCCCTTAGATCCAAGATTTCATCCGCCCTTTGCTTTGCACACTGACAGCAGTGTTTTGTTGTATAAAAGTTACAGTCAAATGGATAACTTATGGCTCTGGTTCCCACGTAACGCAGGACTTCTGAACTACCTTTTGTATTCAAGCTGCAGAGCAAATGGGATGTCTAAAACCAGCAACCTCTATGTTAGCTGGAAGAAGAGAAAGGAAGAAGAAACTGAGGTTGAGATTTTCAGTTTACTGGTGCCTCAGTGTTCATGGTGATCCACATCTATCTAGTGCTGCATCCCACTGCAAAATAGGATGGACAGAGCAGTCTGGAAGGTGACATAAAACCAGTCTGAGACATCACTGTGTTCATTTAGAAGGTAATTTTCAAACTCCAGATTGAAGACATATTTCAGAATAATTCTGCTTCTGAAAAGTACCAGACAAAACCAAGCAGAATTTTGGTTTCCATGATACTATTTTTTTTTTTTTAATTTTACTGTCTATTTTGTTGTTCTAATTCATTTTTTAAAAGAGGAAAATAGAATGTACTTGCATAGGACCGTAATTATGAAATTATCTAGCATGCTTATAACATTCAATAACACCATATACCAACAAATAGCAGAAAGACTGAGTAGTACCTATGCATTTTGTAACAAATATGTTTTCGATCTTAGGTTGTGTTCCTACAGACTCCTTGATCCACCCTGCTCCTCTCCACAGTTAATCTGCCTCCAATTGCTATAATGGTCCCTTATAGACAGCAAAACTATTTTGGTTAACTTGCAGTATATAGGTTATTTTTTTGTGTGTGTGATTGTTTCAGTTAGCGATATCACCTATTTCTGAAAGGGTTTTACTTTTAAATAATTGGGGCTTACTCAAGAGGTTAGCACAAAAAAAAAAAAGATTTGAAATGCTAATCCAGCATCTCAGTCCAAACTGTTGAATCAAATTTAAGTCCTATTGTTCCTTAAATATACTGTAAAATATGCTTGTGTTCACAGCATACTGCTAACCTCTGTGCAATACTAAGAAAGAGGTAAATGTGTTACATGTGATGGCTATTCATGGATATGCTGACAGACTTTTAAATACAGTGAGGCTGGGCACACTGATTTAATGAGAGCAATAATGGGCAGGTGGGTTGAGAATTCCTGCTGAGATTAGATCCTGAGCAGCCAATGGGTTTTCTGAAAATGTTTTTTTACACAATCTGTACACAGAACCAGGCTTTGCATTATAGGAAAAAAAAAAAAAAAAGTGTCTTTTCAC
>VXAV01006316.1:84060-112964 GCA_013399715.1 Alectura lathami | reverse complement strand
TTGGCTTTTTCACAGAATGATGTTCAGCTTATGGAGAATGGCAGCATAAATGAAAATTAGTCTCAAGACAATGTTAATTATGTTTTATCCATTAGTAGGAGAGTAACTGAACCACTCATTTTCACTGTAAAGAAAACCCTTCTGGCTTCATAAGGGGAAACTATTGTATTTAATGTGCTAATTAAAGTATAACAATGTAAAAATATGCAAAAGAAAGAAAAGCAAATTGCAGGCAATATGTATCTACACTATACTCTGACCATCCTGGACATAAGTTTTATTGCCCTCTTGCACTGACAGGGACTTCAAAATGCATGATAGAAAACTCAACCAGGTCTGAAGAAGCAGTCGAGACTTAACGATATGAACACGAAATATCATTACATACATGTATTCAAAGTGAAACAACGGCTTGATGTAACCTAGTACAGACCAAAACAACAAATACACAGCCAAGAACATTTAGGTAAAGTCTGGCCTATCACCTGAAATAAGTCAGGAGTCAATTGTTTTCAGTAGCTAAGCCAATAGGTATGCTGAGATCTGTGAATAGTTACATTAATGATTCAATTGTTGCCAAACAAAGGATACATTATTAAAGGTATGTTTTGATTGCTGAACTGCTCTTGCTGGACAGGTATATGCTATGTTATCTTATCCTTGGAATGCCCATGGCTAAACAGGAAGATTAAGTTCTGAATATTAAACTGTTTATGTATAAAGTTCACATACTTCTACCAGCAAGCTCTAACTTCTTTCCAACATTCCATATTATCTATGCTGGACTTCACTCCACTGGGTTACGAGGAAGAAATGTTTCGTTGTTGTTTTTGTTTTCTTTCTTGGATATTTTAAAGGAAGATATGTACTTTGGAGGTGCTCACAGTTTGGAAAGATAATAAAATTGGGTAACATGTTTCAAGGAGGACTGACAGATAAAGTTATCAAATGCTCATGCTAACAGCTAGAAATTGCACTATTTATAAGACATATGATCATTGCACTTTCTCTTATAAACAGACTTTTACTCCCTTATCAGTGTTTAAAAGAAACTATATCACAAAATACAGAAACTCAGTGTCAGAATATGTAGTAGACAAATTTTCTTTTACCCACACAAGACACAGACAGACATCTCTCATACAGCTTGGGCCACAGTGAGAGAGATGTTTTGTTCAGGAGCCTCACTGCCACCCTGACACCATGTCATTTCCTCTATTGCTGCTGAAGTCAATAAATTAGACAAGTGTAACCAGTCCTGAAGGGATGAAATCTGCTCACGAGCAAATACCACAACAAAAAATCCCGTAAGTACCATACAGTCATTTACATCAGCCCGAAAAAAGTGTAGGTGACTACCTGCGCCAAGATTTAGTTGGAGATAATATTATGGGGTATGTGCTCACTGGGTTCAGTAGAATCTAAATCAGATCCTTGAACTTGCTGACACCAAGGGCAGCATCTAGGCAGAGTTACAGCGAATTAAGAATTCCTGCTTCTATGTCATGAATTAGAAAGCCAAAAATACATCCCCTATCCAAAAATAATAATTTTAAAATCAACCTTTATCATAATATTACCATGAGCATTGAAAAGGATTATCTTATTACAGAAATGAAATGACTTAAATTTACCCTCATTATTGTTTCTGAGAGGGAAAAAAAAAAAAAAAAGAGGCTTTTTTATTTCATTGTGGATGAAGCTGCTATTTGCATTTAAATGAAGAGATCTGAAGGAAAAGAGGAGCTAAAAAGTTAGGGTGGTTTTTTTTTTCCTTTTGAGGGGAAGATTTCATTTCATCTCAGTATTATCCTATAATACAAACCTAACTCGACTTTCTGGTTCATTAAATAGTCAATCACAAACTAGTTTCCAAAAAATGCCATAGAGAGTGAGACTCTCTGATTATTCCTGGCTGAGGCTTTGTAACAACTGTAAGAATATAGTGTTGGCATCCCCTAAAATCTGACATCAGCAAATAAATGAGGCATTTCTATATTTGCTGTATAACATGGATTATTTTTTTTTTTTTGTATCAGCTTATTGGAATTGATGCATTTACACAATCTGCTTTCTTAATACTACAGTCAGAAACAGGCTTATACTAAAACAAACAGTTTACAAAACATTCCAACATATCATTCTCTTACAGGGAAGGTCTCTGCTTACCCCATGACACTCTTAGTAGAAGTTCTGGTTGTCTCGCTTACGTGGCCACCTTACAAAGGGAAAAAAGATGGTTTGAGGAAGGCACTAAGCTGGCAGTGGCAGGGCAGCAGTTGTTGATTGAAATGTTCATCAAACAGAGCAAGCCTAACGAGATCTCACGCCTTGCTGGAGGGAGTGGGTAACATCAAATCACACTGGTGGGAGTCAGTGGTTTAAAACAATCGATGTCTTTTAGTCCACCAGCTGGCTCCAGCTGATTTGCTTCACTCAGGTATCAGGCTAGTAAGCATCAGCTGAGTAGAATCTAACACACAGGTCCAGTGGTCTACCAAGATATAAGGTTGATCCCCAAATTAATATATGGAGCTCCTCCTTTAAAGTAGAGATGCTATCTGTGTTTCATTTCTACACACTGAAAAACACTATGTCCTTTCAGTTGTAACTATATACAGACACAATTTGTAAAGCTATTGCATCAGTTATCTGCCAGATACACAGTGAATAAAATATAAAAGATTTATTTTACTGTGGAAGGCATCTCACTTAAATGATTTTCAAGAATAAGAATTTTAAAGTAAGCAGTAAATGAACTTAAGAAAGTTTCTGTCTAATGTAGCAACACAGGAACGTTTCAATCAGTTAAACCCACAGAAAATAAAGTTAGAGCTGAGAAGGAAGCTGTAGAGTAGAAAAGGAATTCTAAGGCTGAAAGTCTTCTGTCAAATGTATTCATGCACAGCCTATCAAAGTCAATGGGAATTCTGTGTGCACATTCAAGGACAGAATCTGGTCTAAAGGGACGAATTTTCAAAAGATGCTGGATTTTTTTTCCTCACATCCAGCATTTTCATAGGCTCATTAACATTTGCAAAATGAGTACCTGTGCCGTTAAACAGGTACTGCAGAGTGCAATTACCTGTTCTGCTGGCATAAATGTAGGATCTTTTTTTGGTGCAGTTTTTCAATATGGTTCATTTAAGAACACAGAGAAAGAATAGTATATTTATTGATACACTCAGGAAGTGGATTTCATATGCTCTGAATCCTCCAATCTGTTCTTCAGTTATGCTCAAGAGAAACATTCCACATGTTCATTTTTGCTCTTTAAATAAAAATGCAAAGATATATTTAAACAATAAGGACATTTCCAAGTCACAGTTCATGCCCTCTAAAAGTCTGCAAGAAAAGTGTTCACTTTTGTATATGCCAAACAGCATTGACTGGCTGAACTAAACACTGCATTACTTCACTAATCAAATTCTTTGCAGCCAAAATCTATTTGGAACCCTTTAACAACATCCCACAAGTAGTGTTATAGAAACTTCACCTACAAAACCGCTGATCCCAGAAGATCGGTTGCCAGCGCTGACTACAAGTACCTGAAAACATAACTAAAGCTGATTATAAAACAAATGCAGGCAGGAGGATTTGTTTTGTAATTAAAAACAGATAGAATGATCAAAATTTTAAGGAACTGAGAAGAAATATTCTACAAATAAATGATATCTACTTCTTGAGCTATTCAGCAGCCAAGAACAAGAGCAGTAAAACTCAAACTCCTCTGAGAGGAAGGCTGTATTAAATATCTTGCTAGTGCATGATAGCGTAGAAGCGTTTTAGTGGGCATTTGTTGTTGTACCAGCAACAGCTTTGCCTCTGATAAGCAATTACAGCCAGTTGCTACCAAGATGTAACTCACACGTGACCTTGTTTTTATTCTGCTTTCTCCTCTAGCACAGCCTGTGTACCCCTGGACGGAACTAACAGGTGACTATGCACCTTCTCCATTCCCTGTACCCTGCAGGTCTCTTGGTGTCACTACAGGCAAATGCTTTGCCTTTCTTGTCCACCCCCCTCCACTACATTACCTTTCCCATTTAGTTGCTACTCTCAAGGCCTTTACAGAAAAAGTTTCTCAAGCTAAGGTTGGATTATAGTTTCTGTGCTTTGCAGACATATTCAGATAAATATTAAGCACTGCTGTCATATCTTCATTAATAAACTCATTTTCACCTCTTCCCAGTGAATTCTGAAAATCAATCCTTTTCTCTAATACCTCATGAGCAGATCAGAGAAGGGCAGATGCAAGCAATTTGTGCAGCTATAAAGAATTGTGGTCACATCCTAGAACAGCTCCTGTGGATCTCTTCCCACATAAATAATTACATTTGCTCAACGGCGGGGATTTTCCCAACAAGATGAACGATTTATACAAGCAAGGTGTAAAACGTTCATTTTGGCTTTCTTTCCTGAGCTTCAAACAAAAGGCAGGGGTTTATGTGGAAAGAGAATCAGACACACACAAAAAGGAACAACAAAACAAAAACTGCTCTTTGGCCAGAGAGAGATCTATCTTGCTTTAAATAAAACCAATTGGAGCCCATTAACAGACAGTTTTCTCCTTCTTCCACAGCGCTCAAGGATATAGCGACAAGGTAAAGAGCTCACATTAGCTGCAGCTGGACTAACACTAGTTTCCCACAGCAGTTTTTCTTGGGTCAGCATTTAGAGCTACTTGTCAAATGCTCAAAGTGAATCTTGAAACCACAGCCTAAACCAAAGCTACTGATCCAAGAACTTCCATGTTTTAGGGCAGCATCAGCCTGTATTTAACCACTTTCCAGATGCACGCTGCAACCACATGAATTTTTTGTTACCAACATCCAGCAAAATAGGGACAGATTTCTCAGGTGTTTTATGGTCTTGAATTGGAAAAAGAATGTGAATTTTATGGCCTATCCTATCCTGAGTGAAGATTTTGGGGCCACAGGGACACCAGTGATACCAGCTCCTTCCCAAGGTTCCAGTCTGGTGCTCTCTCAACCCTTCTTCCAAAATCCAGGTGGAGAGGAAGGAAGAGAGGGAGGGAGGAACAGACCTCAGCTACTGTAGCATTCCCATCCCTCCTTTTCTTTGCTACTTCCCACCCTTCCTTGTCCTTGCTACTACCCCTCAGTCCTTTCTGTACATTAATTAGCATTACTAAAGGAATTATGCACACATATATTTTAGAATCCAAATAGTGACTTTTGAAAGGGAACAACTCTTCTCTGCAAATCTGACCAGTAGGGAAAGCAAACAAGAAGATATTCATGTGTGTACTGCACATACTGAAGTGTGATGAAATTACATCCATAGGAAGGCCTTCCAATACTTAAAAGGAGCTTACAGGCAGGAGGGGGAACGACTTTTTGCACGGGTGGATAATGGTAGGACGAGGGGGAATGGGCTGAAACTGAAAGAGGGGAGGTTTAGGTTGGACATCAGGAAGAAATTCTTCCCTGAGAGAGTGGTGAGGCGCTGGAACAGGCTGCCCAGAGAAGTTGTGGATGCCCCATCCCTGGATGCGTTCAAGGCCAGGCGGGATGGGTTCCTGGGCAGTTTGATCCAGTGAGCTAGTGGCTGGCAGCCCTGTCCACGGCAGGGGGGTTGGAACTGGATGGTCTCTGAGGTCCCTTCCAACCCAAGCCATTCTATGATTCTATGAAGGTGAGATGAGCCATCCAGTAGAGGGCAGCGGGAATATAGGCATGAAGTTAAAATAGCTAGTGTGTTCAGTTCATTGGAGTATCCAAACTCTCCCCTGTTATCAGTATTCATAAAAGTTTATACTGGAGGAATTCAAACAACTTGACAAATACTATTTAACTAAAACTAGTATTGCTTCAGAAGAGAGGAACTGAACAAAGCCCCCATGGGATCCTTGTAGCGCGGATACACAGATGGTCCAACTGGGGTTAGAAATGTCAGAATTACTCAAATGCACTTAGAAAACCAGTGTTGGAGGAGGAATTAAAACTACTTTCTTTTGAATCTGCAACTGATGCTATCAAGATGTGCTTCCATATCAGTACAGTTTAAATTATCTAATTGATTTGGTCTAACAACAGTGACAATCAAAGTTTCAGACAGCTTCTCAGAGATGACATACTGCTTTTTTTTTTTTTTTTTTTTTTTTTTTAACACTATTAAATCCTTGTCTCTTGTAATTCAGGTTTTATATGCCATAGCATAGCTGTGACTGCATATAAATACCCTCATTACTTTAAGGATATATTTGTTGCTACTTCCTCTAAGACTGTCCAACATTAGGATTCCGACCTGCACAATGGACAATGGCCTTCTGTCAGATATACTGTTTGAGAGCATGAAAAACACCAAGAAGATCCTAATGCAACTAGTAGAAACCAGGGCTGTGTTTGAGCAGCCAAACTGCTTTTTAATGGCATGGCTTCTTCCTCACTTGGGAGAACAGAAAAAGGACCCTCTACTTTGTTAAGCTACCAGCATCTATCAGGATAAACAAATAGCCTGCGTATCTACAGAGACTTTACCATTATGCGCTACCAGGATTACTAATAGTTTGGCTAGTTGTTAAGTATTTTTTTATACTAACTGCTGTCAGACATTATCAGAAAGAAGTCCTACAATTAAGATCTGCTCCCTATTGGAAAGAGAACAAAAATACTATTATAAACTCATTGACATTCAATGTGCATCCAGTATGGACACTCCAAAAGTAACAAAAAAAAAGTCTGTAAATCCAAAGAGGATATAAATAGAAAACCAGAGAACGATCAGAGCACCACTGCCTGCTGTATGCAGGAGATAACAAAGCAGGCGATCTTGTTCTTGACAGTACTGGATCAAACCCAGCTCACAAAGGAGCAAGGACACTTCCTGGCCAGCCAGATGTTGCAGAGGTGATAACTGCCCAGCTGTTTATTTGGGCATGCTGGACCACTCACTCCGTGTCATAACCATATAAAGGGGTGGTTTGCTGGCAATACAAAGCAAAAAACCTGGCTATCAGGTTGCATGCTGCCCAGAGGGAATTTACTACAGTGATGAAATCAGGTCAACTCTCAAGGTCTCTGGAAGAGTGCTGGCTTCTGTTTTATCCAGATTCTGCTTGTTGCAGGGCAGGGAAAGGTGATAGATCTCCGGATAGAAACCTCAGTACCCTTGATAAATAGCAAATGCAAGAAAAATGATTTCAGTTCTTTCCTTACTCTGGAATTTTTTCTCATCTTCTCAGCAGATTACATTCTTCACTGACATGCCTGTGCAATTTCATCAGAAGAAGCAGAAGAGCATATCCTCTGACCTTAATCTTTGAAGTCTTCTGGACTACAAGAATCTATTAGAGACGTGTACAAAACAGTAAAATCTGCCTCCTCAATTTCCTAAGAGATCTCTGATGGTGCTTCCTCCTACTTTGTTAATCTGGATTATTGGGATGTATGGAAGTCAGAGGAAATGATTCTGTGCAGGAGTTCCCAATCTTTTCCAGTTTTTAGCCCAGTTCTTCAACCTCATTCTCAGCTGCCAGGATGCCAGAAATTGGCATCTCTGCCTGCACTGCAGAACTTCTCCTTTCCTCTGTCTGCAGTAATTTGGCTGAACTCAAGAATCTCTTCTTCCAGCTGGAAACCCTTTCCTTTTTTTTTTTTCATATCTTACTGCACTTCTAAACAGATATGTCACAAAAACAGGCTAACTTGGCAGATCTTCCTCCTAAAAAGAAATAGGTAAAATTTCTGCCTAAGGAGTAATCATGTTACATTTTCCATTCATAGTAAAGATACCAGCAGACAACACAGAACAGTCTTGCGCTGGGCCAGGATAAGGGCAACCAGAGTGGTCTCAGGACATGAATTTTTCAAAAGCAAAACAAACAAAATTGTCAGAGTGGTTATTGTCATATTCGCATGTCAGACAATGAGAAAAAGCTGATTCTGCTGTGATGGACTGAAGGATTTTGGCTTTTTTTTTTTTTTTTTCCCTGACAGATCAGTTTATTGCTCAGAATCCTAGTAAAAATTTCTGTTCATTGGGTGTCATAATCAAAGTCCTAAATTACTTCTCCAAGCCCTTTTGCAAAAACTGAGCAGGCAGCTATTCTCCACTACCTGTGCTTGCTCAAATATTATTAGTGGTATCATACGGCCATTCATCATAGCCAGCCGAAATCAGGGCCATAGTGTATAAATAATACATTTAAAGCAGGCTCTGCCCTAGAAAGCATACTATTTGACAGGGCCGCAGAGACACATCTAGATAAAAATGGAAACATCTTCCGTCTCACAGAACAGCCCAGCTATATGCCACCAAAATACAACAAATACACATTCTCATTCTTCATGCACGTCTTCCCATCTTAATAATGAAAAGATACACTAGAAGCAATGATAACTGGAACTGTACTTTTTCTTTCACCTAAAGACCTTCCACTCATTCTGTGGAAGTGAGAACATAGTCAGGAGGCTGGTACGGAAATCAAGCTGAGAATCCCTTCAGAAGGCTAAGTTCAAAAGTAATTTTTTTACAGTAAGAACTCAACAAATCATTTAACGGACCATGGAATAAAACATGACACTAAACTACAAAATTTGACACTAGTTTTTACTGCATCTGCTCAACCAAGTTCCCAAAGTAGGAGAGCTTTGGTTTTCTTGCCATACCACCTGCAGTACAGATCTATCCTCTTCTGGTTTAGCTTATGACAAAATCAGATGTATACTTTAACATATTTTTACATATATTGTTTTTTTCCTCCCTGTTTTAAATGTTGAAATGCTTGTTTCCTCTCATGCCTGAAGTTTATTTTTTTAATGATTCCTGTTATCACCGATTCAGCAGATTAGATTGCACCCAATGATGACAAGGAAACTTAACTCCACTTTCCTAACATTTTTTAAGATAAAAGAGAAAAACCATACATGAAAACAACACACATTTATTCCATTAAAATTGAGAGAATTATTGTCAAATTCAAATGTAATTCACCTTACAAATTCACAAGCAGAAATTGTGATTTTTAGTGTGAGTTAAAAGACTTACTACTACAGTGCTGTTCTTTATGAAACCGCACTGCTTTTCTATATACATTTTAACATTTTTTTTAAAACTCTTTGTTTTCAACATCTGAAAGTCCTGTAATCTATTTTCAAATTGTCAGGACTGATTTGCATACAAGGTATATAGTGTTTAAATACTTACTTTCACACTGTTTGGGGCTGATGGGTTTAGGAAATAGAATTTTAGCATTGCAGAGAAAAGTCACTTTGAACTGTGACTACTGTATCTCCAGGGTAGTAATTTTGCAGAATCCTACTCCAGGGTAGTGATTCTGTTATGTTATGATAGAGCTACAAGTAAGTGGTATGAAAAAAGAATATGATTTTTTTTTTATTTCACATTTACATTTCTTATGTGCCTACAATTTAGACTCTTTAAATGTCAAGCTTTTTAAAAAGAACTCTTTTCACATTTTGAGGTTTTTGGTTTTCTGTATCTCTTCACAATTACAAATGACATCAGCGATTATAAAACAACATGTTATGTACTCTGGAATCTCAGCTATGGAGGTTTAACATTTTACTTATTTTCCTCATCCCTCACCCCTATTTGAAGGTCACAATAAAAATGAAACAAACATCCCCTTAAAAATTTCTTTGCCTTGCATTCAGTAAACATGAAACTCTGAGATCTGCATTCTGCACGATTTGGGTCCGTGTCATCAACCTTTAGACAAGTCTCTACCGTCCTTCCTTCAAGGTGAACAGGACCACTCCTGGATGCCATGTGTTCATATTGCTTCTTCTGACATTACTCAGCAGCACCTGAACACGTCCCTCTGCACAGTCCACAGACTGAATTTCTCCCTCCGCACAGTGTAAGGAGCCTTCCGTCGGGAAGAGCCCCAGGATGTACAACCCATGACTCAGACATCCAGCTGCATCACAGTCTTCTGCTCTGCTTTATCCCTTCCTGCCTAAACAGAAGCATTACCCCTCTCTGAGGCTCTCCTCCTCTCCTGTCCAACGTAGGAAGCCCATGTGAAAGGAAGGAATCAGAGGACCAGAGATCTCCCTGTACATACGTTCCTAATTCTTAATAATTAGGAAGAGCAGGTTTAGAAATGTCTTGCACAGAAGTCCAGTTTCTCAAATTCATTTTACACAGCCCCGAAGTAAAGCAAAACAATCAAAAAAAAACCACCACAGAGGCAACACCTCTGCTGGCTGTGTGCCCCAGTCCCTGCTCTAGAAGACTGGCAGAATTTAGTGCTTTCCACCCTGGGCAGCAGTGCATGCCCTGTCTATGTCTGTATGTAACAGAGGTTTGAGCTGCCCTGCAGATCCCATAGGCTGTGCCTATGTTTTGCTCCTGAAGCTGTTATTTCTGGATCCATACTGGCTGAAGTGGCTTCTGCCCCCTACTGATCATGTTGCTGTTCTTATTTGTACGGGTGAGTGATGAAGCAACCTGAGGAACCGAGCTGGGTTCAGAACGACCCAGTTATTCTCAGCTAAGCTCGGTTCCTCAGCCCAGCTGCACAGCAGTGCATGGACATTTGTAGTAACCCAGCTAAGAGCAGGGAGAAGAGGAGCATGCGCTACTCAGTTTGGCAGTGCTGCTGAAAGACATCACCCTCTCCTGAACAGGAACCCGTATTCACTTTGCTATGTGCCTTCCACGAACCCAGCAGCTTTCGGACCCAGTGGATAAGCAGTCCCTCAGAAAGTGAGCCAGTCACACACAGTGCCCACTGCTTCTGATTGCTGGCCCAGCGTTTAATCCACTGTCCCTCATCCTGTTGCTGGAGTCCTGCCTCTGAAGACACATCACAAAGAAAAAGAGATTCTTAATACCATTGGCTGACAATTAAAAGAGGATGGAAGAGTCAGAGAATAATTCTCTTAATTGACTACTCTTCTTGCTACTTGTAATCTAGAGGAAATCTAATTAATTCTGCATGAAGAACGACTATTCTGTAGTGAAGTGTAATTCCTGATCTCTGGGGCTTCAGCTTACCAGTTGTCAAATTATCCAATTACACACTTGTTAAAATCCATTTTGGGGAGATTTTCATGGCTTGTAAATAAATAATTTAAAAAGCTTTAATTCTCATAAAAGAGGGAAAAAAAGGGGAAGCCCCAGCCCCTAAGTGGTCCCTCACACAGAACCACAGAACAGATAAATATGATGTCAAGAAGCTGAAAAGAGATGATATCTGCCTGCTTTGCTCTAGCAGCACCATGGTGGTGATGGATGTATTTCAGCAGAAAGAAATTTGCTGCTCCTTTTTCAGCTATGTTTTATTCAAATCGCTATTCTGAAGGGAACCAATTAAGGCAACATCCCTTTCATTATGCCAAAAGGGAAAAATCTCTTCATAACCACATAAATTAAGAGGTGGGAAGCCAAGAGAGGCTGCAGCTCAAGCCAGGGATATTGACAGGCTGGAGCAAGGCCAGCACAGGGCCACCAAGCTGGCTGAGGCAGCACATGGTGCACAAGGAGAGGAGAAGAGCTGGCAAGGAGAGGAAAGTGGAGACCTTATTGCTTTCTGTAGCCACCTGATCACAGCATACAGAGAAGATGAAGCCAGGCTCTTCTCAGATGTGCGCAGCAACAAGGTGAGAGGCCTAGGAAACAAGACAGTACACGGGAAATTCTATTTAAATTCATGGAAAGAATTTTTACTGTGAGGGTTGTCAATCGCTGAAGCAGATTGCCCAGACAGTCTGTGGGACCTCCATCCCTGGAGCAGACACAGCCCTGAGCAAGCTGCTCCCTGAGCAGGGTGTGTTGGGCAGTTGACATCTGGGGCTCCTTCAGCCTCGGTTACTCTGTGAACCTCATTGCTTTTCAAAAAGATCTGCTAGAAAGGGAGGGGAGAGAGGAGCTCACTTCAATGAATATGCTTTTGAAGAAATGTTCTTAAATCGCTGTAAACTCTGGATCCTGATGTGACCAGATTTGCCAAATTTTGCAATATTTGCTACCCTTTATGGCAGCACTGTTACAAAATCCCATGAGTAAACTTGACATGAAACGAAGAGGAATGGAAGGCAGTAATCTGTTTTCTACAAACCCAGTCTGACTGGATTTGAATGAAAGTAAGCAAACTTCTCTGGTTTAAAAATAAAATAAAATTTTAAAAACCCACAACTTCTGACATTTCATTAATATTAACTGAGTCTGATTAACATAAAGATGTAAAGGTAGTCAAAAATAACCCATATTAGATGGTGCAAGACTTTCAGTGGTTACTAGTGATTCTGGGCCCTCAGTGTGAGACACCTTAGAACATCCTGACTTTAAAAATATGCAAAGCACTTACCTACTGAAACTGACATCCCTTTCAGCTGGCTGAAACCAGACTGCAAAGAAACCATCAAATATTTCTGAAACCTTCATTCTGAAAACTCAGTTCACCACCAAACTACATCTGTTTTAAACACATAACATTTTTAATCCAATGGTTTTACAGCAATGCAGTAATGGACTGGGTCAGTGATGGACAGGCTACAACTTCTAAATCTTGTGTTCACTGAAGTAGAGACGTGTTCTGGGCGAACTTGAAGTATCTGCCATGTTTTCCTGGGCCTTCTACACTTCTCAGCATCACTCAGCCTCACGGCAATGGAGAAAGACTGTCAAGGGCTGAAGGATTGAGTTCGTTTCAACCCAGTTCAAATGCACATGTCTAATCAAGAAAAACATATGTAACTTGCACTTAAGAAAGAACAGCAGCTGTTAATGCAAAGCCATTTTTCTTAGACTTTAATTCATAAGAAAAATATCCTGTGTTTGTTCCTGCTTCTCCAGGGAACCTAATTTTCGATGTTCCACATCAAATTGTGTGGCTGTCAGCAGCTTTGCCAGCAGCCATTCTAAGTCCTCATTACTCATTCCCCCACTCAGACAAAAATGGGGTGACTGTTGCCTTCTATTATTGCAGGTGATTACAGTATTAGTCAGACAGAAACCACAGCTCCAAATCTAAAAACAAGATTTGTAACCTCTTGTCTTAAAACAACAACATCATGTTTAAGATCTTTCTCTGTGAGCCTGTAGTAACATCTGGCAGAAAAAAAAAACAAAAAAAAAACAAAAAAAACTTTTTAAACTGGAAGACCTGCTTAATGGCTTTCATTGCTTGGTAATTTATGTAGCAAAACATTTTCAATGAATAGAGCTTTCTATTTCACTGCATGCTCAACAAGTCAAAAAAATGTTTAATTGTAAAGGAAAAGTGATATTGGTTGTCATTTCAAACATTAAGAGCCCCAGTGCCATCAGTACTTCTAAAAGGGAAAAAATCTAAAGAATATGGCATTTGTTTCATTCTGGAGATAAGGTAGAAAGCCATCATCTTTGATTATCAAGTGCTTGCACTGTTTTCTTATTTCATACTCTGTATACAAAACATAATGCTATGCACTAGTGACTCATGCATCTGGCAGTTTGTTGCTAGTGAGACAACAGAAACCTTGCAGAGCAAGGCCAACGGTTAATGTAACTGTAGCAATAAGTAGAGGACCAAACGATGTCATTTTTAACAGGCAACTCTAATTGGAAAATGAACTCTATACATTCCCCCCCTTACAACCGAGCATATTCACTTCCTGAACAGTTCTGCAGGAATACCAGGACTGTCACTCCAGACTGAACTGCTCAGCTCTCTGGCCCATTGTTTGGATACAGATGGGTGCCGATATCACATGCTCCAAAAAAGTATAGAAAATGACTTCTACGTAAACAAAAAATGCCTTGTAGCTTCACATATCTAAGATTCAATTAGTTTCCGAATCATAACAGATTATTATGTGTTTACTGCATGAAACATTTTCTCCTATTAGCTGTACAGGCTCATTAGTTATTAGAATGTGAAATGGAACCTAAACTGACTCAGGCATTAAGAAAGACTGATTAACTAGCTTTACAATATTTCTTGTCGAAATTGCCTGAACCACAGATAACCAATGCATAGAGTGGGCTTTCAGACCCAGGTAAATCCACCAGGTAAAACCACCAGGCTGTGCATTCAAGAAAAAGGAATGGAAAGAGAGGCAATAATCCACAGTGCAAAGTCCAGCTGTAGTGACTAACACCAAAACAGACTAAAAGAAAGACTTGGACATAATATTTAGTCACAGGTAAACGCATACAATTGTAAAAAAAAATAAATAAATCAAAGACAAATATGCAGAAAAAGAACACAGAACTGAAATCGCACATGCATCACTTGAGAGGGAGAAACACCATTCTCAGGTCAGAAACACTCGTCTGGCATACTGTTGTCATTTGGATATCTGCTTTCAAGAAGGTGAATTAAAATGAGAATTTGTAGGTGCCAAGAGATGTCACTGGGAGAATGAAAAGTCTATTTTTTGCAAAGAAACTGACCTTGATTTACCTAATTATAGAAAGCAATAGGATACATTTCTGAAAAGAAAATGGCTGCTTGCAGTATCATGATGATCCAAAGGTGTCTCCCTTTTCCATGAGCAGATTTAATCTGCAATTTACTAATACCATGTTGATTTCAAAGGTCCTGCTTGAGAAATGGGTAACATTCTAACGAAATATTTGAAAACTTGCCTAATACTGTAATTGTAATTTAAAAGCCATGAATTAGGAAGGTTAAAGTTTTTAACCTGAACGTAGACATCTTTTACACAAAGTTGAGTGTCAGTGGAAGTGTTTATGTAAGCTGCCCTCAAGAGAGCAGCTGTTTTTGGCTGGTGGGAGCCTGCACTTCCAGCTGCCAGAACCCAGGCCAGTCACAGCCAACAGCAGAGCCTCTTCGTAATCAACTTGTTCATCTGTATCATACACGTGGATGGGGATTCACATTTCAGCTCTCTCACAGAAAAGTATTCAGCTCACCTGAATATCCTAATAGTCAGCTCAAGATGCTAGATGGTAAAGAGAAGGCTGTAACAGCCTCCAATATCCTACTCCGCTCCCTAGCACGGGCCCTCTTTGTTTTCCCAACAGAAAACAGAAGCATTCTGCCAGCACCAGTGGCAGCAAAGCATGGAGCAGAACTGAGAGCCTAACGAAGAGGAGGGGACAGCCACACCGCCTCTGGAGCTACAAGTGGACCATAAGCTCCAGCACTGATGGCACTTCATCACACCGCCCAAATCCCCACCCTTCCTCTGTAAGAAGGGGCCAATATTTTCTTAGTTTTCTAGATTGGCATCCTCTGTTTGTCTTCTGAGTTCTTCAGGGTGAGGCCATAATTAAATCTGCATTTGTGCAGCACTGAGCACACTGCTGAGTCTGAGCTTGATATCAAGGCTCTACCAGAACATGAATGACATTAGCTAAAAATGAAATATTTTATATATTTATATAGACATTAATACCTTAAGCATTTTTAAAATCCTGTAGTGACTGGTACTGCCATGACAGCTGATTCCTGTAATTATTAGAAATTATTTTAATATGAAAACACTTCCTATATAATAGATAACCTCTTTGTTGCAGCAATTCATTTTATTTATTTATTTGGTCGATTCATCCAGTTTCTTATGCTGATGATATGTAGAACAGTTTATTTCCTGTCAACATTTTCATTAAATTTTTATAAAGAACATCAGGAGCAAGTTGAATCAATAAATTATCTAAAAGATATAATGTTAAATTTGTGTTCACATTTTGGATACAATTTATTTAATATGACTGCCATAAATATAGCTTTTCACAAGCCAAAATGGGTCAAATGGGTCTGAGGAAAAGAGCATGTTCATCTGCAGTGGGAGATAAGGTTTGCACTCAATGCTGCTCTGATAACTGTGCTAGGATATACCCAAACTGAACTTTTTACCAAATATTGTATTAAATATGAAGTTTGTTACATGTTATACATTATAAAATATTTCTTTTCAGCAAGTAAGGACATTTATTTTACAGCTGGTTTATTAACATTCCCTTTTTCTGTATTCTAGGGGAAAGTGAGGTTAACACTGTATTTTCCAGTCAAAGGAGTGCTCTGATGAGGGATTTATGAACCCTGGGACTAACACCTCCCCCCATTAGATTTATGAAGCAGACAGTTTGCCCTGATCCCTTATCGGTGAGGTCATATACTAAATATATATATTAAATAAAGTGAGGGCGCAGACAGAATAGGTGTAGGGCATATACTGTGGGAAGAAATGTGATTTACAGATCCTGAGCTGGTTCAGTGAAGAACCAGCCAAGGCATTTTATTATTCACCTTTTTTATTATTATTATTTACAGAACAGATTTCAACTATCCATTTACCAGCATGCCATATCTGCCCTCTGCCTTTCTCAGTGGGGATTATCTTGTATGTACACAGATGGCTACAGAGCTCATGTGTCTCTCATCCTCACCTAATCATTAAGGTTCAACACAAGGTGAACACCACAATTATGAAAGTGCTCGCAGAACATTTAAAAACCAACAATAATCAATAGCAGCAAATCTACAACTTGAGTGATTAAACTGATGCCATTCAACACCTAACAACACAGGAGTGAAATAGAACAGGGAAGAAATACCAGAAAGAAGTCAAATAGGAATTGGAAGCTGATTTTTTTGGATGCCAATAAAAGTGTCATATTCTAGAAGATTCAGGCATATATTCTCACTGGCTGTCACACTACACTGCTGATCCTCAATGCAGAAAACCTCAGCAGTTTAGCATGTTCAAGACAGTTAATGAACAAATGGACTATATGCTTTTAGTGCCATCTTTCAAAGTTCTTCAGAGGTGCTAGGGTTTGTGCCTCTGCAGGTATCCTGTTGCAGGTGAATTTTAAGAGAATGATGTTTAAAGAGAATTAGCATGTGTGTTAGTTAACATAAAGAATGATACAGAAGGTTTTCCCACTCTTCACTATTCACTCGGGATTTTTTTTTGTTGTTCCAAAGTGCCAAATTTCCAGTAATTACCACGGAGTAATCCACTGGCACGCCTTGTCCAGAATTCTATAATCCCTATATCAATTAGCATATGTTCTTAAGGGTCTCTTCTCCAGTTCCCTGGCCACACATCTCCTGTAGACACAGACTCAGCGGTGAGAGAGCTGTCAGGGAAATGGGAAGGGAGTGCATAGTGGCCATACAAGGAACACATGAATGACAGGGCAAGCTGGGCTGGCGAAGAAAATGATACCACGCAAATCTCCACAGTAGCTTAGTGGATGGCTATACAAGGCACCACAAAGCAATCATAGTAAAAGGCCAATAATTTCCTCTAACCCTGCACAAGTACCTTTGCCTGTATTTTCTCAGGCGTAAAGGAAAGGATCATGAAGTGCAAATATCCAAATGTGCTCACAGGTTCCTACAATGTTCTCAAAGGGAACATCTTCTCCTGTGCTATTCCCATTCTGGTAACGAGGGCTGACTGGGGTCCCATGCACAGCATACCAAGATCAGTTCTGTTACACTCTATAACTGGAAAAAATGTTATTAATGTGTCAGGAATATTAGCATTTACGGTGCCCATACATCCTTAAAATACATCCTACAGTTTTTCTCATCAATATCTTAGTGTGCTGTGATGTGACTTGTGTTGCTGTTGGTGGTGCACAACCCTGCAGAAGTCTCAAAATCTAGAATTCTAACATGTGGTAGTTAAAACGTAAGGTGATTGTAGCCAGTGTCCTAATAGCTTCAGCAGGAGCTATTGCCAGTATCTCCTGATACAGATATTTCAGTCTTTCTGTTGCAGCTTTTTGTAAAATTTTGAAAAAAAGAAGTTCTAAATAGGCCAATTTTCTGCCTTGCAATTTACAAATCCATAATAGATGTCAGAAAAGACTAAAGGAAAAGAAGATGGTGGAGAGGCGGTATGAGTTAGTCTATTAAAAACAAACAATCAAGAAAGCTCTGTCCAATGTTAAAGCAGTAAAACGGTTCTTTTGAAAAATTAATCTGTAATTGAAATATTCAAGAGCATTTCTTTTCGGTGCTTCTAACATGAAATTATATGTTCTTCTAAGAAGCCCAGCAACACTAACCCAAATTAACCCCAGTCTCCAGAAGTAGAGAAATAATATAGAACTTTGTTTTTATGGTAGTTCTTCCTAAACAGAACAGAATAAATTATTCTTCTTTATTGCAATTATTTAAAATTTTTTAATTACAAAAGGCACTGATAAGTTCACAGGGAAATGTGAAGTACCAAACTAAGCTAAGTTACACATCTTGAAACGTCTGCACCTGAATCATCGTTTCCTAAGTAAAAAGTGCAATGCCACAAATATTTGGAGATTTGTGATACCCCAGAGTTTCTTCCCTGACTCTACTTCATGCAAAGAAGGTTAAAACTATTCTGAGTCTGTCAGTAATTAGGGGATCTCTGCCATTTATCTTTGCTTTCTCTGTTACCCATTATTCCAACACCTGTCGCCTTGTAAAATGTCACCTACCGATAACTTTATAGACTTTATATGACCTTTGAATTTTGTGCTTCTCAAAATTGGACTGGCTTTTTTCATCTTTTAATGGAAATGAAGAGAGTGAACTGATTTGTAGCAACTGGCAGGAGAATCTTTGTTCTTATGGGCTATTTTTGGCCACTGCATCACTTTATACTAAAGAAGTCATGGATCATGGGCACGTATGAGAAGAACTAGTGTTGCCTGCAACCGTTAGAACCAATANTATTTTATCTTTTCAGTAAGAGATGAGGCTAACCAAAACCCCCACAATTCAGCTTATGTAAATCTGATCACCTCTACAGCCTTAGTCCTTAGTACTTCAGAACTTGCGTGACGGCACATCAGGGTCCAATCTGAAGACCTGAAATGCTCTTCTTTTATCAACAAACCAGCAGAGATTACCCACTGTTTGATGGCAGGAACTAGTCCATAACCACAGTCACATGAATCAAAGAGCTTAGATACACAGTTCCCATTTGTTAGAAGGCCACGATTCAAGATGGAAAGAGCTGTTTCAGCTGTGACATACAGCTTGGTAATGAAAGCATGAGCCACTACAAATGAGAAGAACTACTTTCAGTGAAATAAAGCATCACAACATGTGAGTGGTTCTAAAGTCGGTAAATTATAATAATAGCCACTATCAGCTCTGTGAGTCTGGAAGTCCAGAGAACACCGTCAGCCCTCAGTAATGGCACAATTAACTGGCTATCACTAGGCAACCATCCAGGTTACATTTTTTAAAGGCTTTGAGATTGATTTTTGTTTTTCTTTTCACTGCTAAATAATATTGTGTCAATATTTTCTAATAGATGCACTTATTTTATGATGGGACTCCTCTGATATCCAGTTAAGACAAAGGTCTGAATCTGAAAGACCTGAATACATTTTGCTGTGAAAATGCTGAGCCAACATTGTTTAACAACCTTCGACATAGAAAAAGTTCTGGTAATTGCTACTTTCATTCCTAAATGTTGTAAATGACATTGCAAATTATTACCTGATAGTACCTACTTTTAGATCTCAGCGTAAAAGGGAAGCAATTCCCGGACTTGCCCAGACACACCCGAACAAGCCCAGACTTGGCTGCACTTGCCCAGACTTACACAGACTTGCCCGGTCTTGCCCAGAGATGCCCGGACACGCTCAGACTTGCCCAGACATGCCCAGACTTGCCTTATTGAAGAGGAGGCTCAGGGGAGACCTTATTGCTCTCTACAACTACCTTAAAGGAGGCTGTAGTGAGGTGGGGGTCGGCCTCTTGTCCCAGATAACAAGTGACAGAACGATTGGTTATGGCCTCATGCTGTGCCAGGGGAGGTTCACGGTGGACGTTAGGAAAATTTCTTCTCTGAGGGAGTGGTCAGGCATGGGAACAGGCTGCCCAGCGAGGTGGTGGAGTCTCCTTCCCTGGAGGTGTTTAAGAAATGTGTAGATGTGCCACTTAGGGACATGATTTTGTGGGCATAGTGGTGTTAGTTTGACGGTTGGACTAGATGATCTTAAAGGTCTTTTCCAACCTTTATGATTCTATGATTCTAAGAACAAAAATGGGGCAGTCAAACCTTAGACATACTTCATCCCTGACGATGAAGAAACACAGAGAGAAGAGGAAGCTCAAAAACTCCTGTCTGTACTTGGAATTTGGGTATCTAACAGTGCTATTTTTCATATAAGCTGAAGCCTAAAGGATCAGGTATTTTTCAGACCCTATAGTACTGTGATAGTGAAGCAACCCATTCAGATGCATTTACGTAGGATAGTTGGCTATGTACTGTATTTTGTGTTCCCCAGGTAAGCCAAATTACTCAGAAGTCATGCCATGACTATAACTTTTCTGACTCTCAAATGAACATGGAGTCAGAATTAAAAAGCAGAAAAAAATGAGATTCAGGAAGTCCTTAAACCCTAGAACAAGGTAAGACTACCTGTGATTCCACAGTAAGACATTCCATGAAACAAGAGTGAGGTCTGAACAGTGGGAATGCCATGAACTCAGCTCCTGTCACCAAGAAGTCAGCGTATACATCAAAGTGAGCATGGCACCACATTCCATGGTTAGCTGTGGTTTGCCTTCATGCAGTGCACCACTATATGAAGCAAACTTCACAAGTCCAAATCTGCTTCTCAAGGTTCTGAAACTGTCCTCTGCCATTTCAGCAGATCACTTGCATCCATCAGTCATTAGAATTGTAAAGCAGTATTAAAAATTTGCAGAACGTCAGACAATCTCTTACCATGGCCAAAGGGAGAACTCCTACGAGGTCCTTCTGGCTGACGTAAATCTTGGAGACTCCTAGATCAGATGTTGTATCTCCAGGATATTCTACCTGCCACGTGATGAGCTGGGTCTCAGGTAGGTCAGCTAGGTCTTCAATTTCAAAATCAATCTGCATGATTTCAGAGGAAGGACCATCCGCACTGGAAGAAAGAAAGAAAAATAAAGGTTCCATCCACATGACCGATATGACAGTAATATAATTGCTTTTATATTAATAAAACATTGAATTAAGGCTCTTCCAGAGAGAGGATTTGGTGGGATGATGGATTTAATAATGAATTAATCATTTGAACGTGTCTTAAGATCTCAAGGTATTTCCCATACATACAAGTGACTTAGTAACACTCCAGGACATGGATCGCCAAGCACGGCTCCATTTTACGGATGGAGAAACAAAAGCAGATCAACATAAATCTAAGGCTAAAGCTAAAGTTTATCTGCAAAGCCTAAAAAACCTGACTCCAATGCTCTCTCCTTAATGAGCAAATTGTATTTCCTCCCTGTTAAAGCAAAATATGAGTAAACCTAAAGGGAATCACTCCCTGAAATGGGAAAGCACTGCATTAAAATTATTGTCTGCCTTTTAAAAAAGGAGACAAAGAATAGAGGTCAATGAATGGGATCTGTGAACCTGGACAGCTCAGAGCAGAGAATCAGAAAACCTGGAATTATTTTTGGATATGCTGCTACCTTAAAAAGGTCTGTCTGAAGCTCAGTTTTGTCCTCATCTAAACGAAGAATAATATCTAATTTAGCCTGTTGTGGGAGCAGAGAGTTACATAACTGGATTACTTAATATTGGCCAATCCTGCCAGGATCCTTGAGTAAAAAGACTAGAAAAGAACAAAGAGTTACTAGATGTGATTTTCCAGGATACGATGGCAATATGGCAATATTGGTATTACTGACAACTTATCAATGCTACTTTGTCTTTATATGCTGGCCTTCATATAAGGTTACACAGCCCTTGAAAGTGAATATCATAAAACAGAAATGTAAAGAGAGGAAGTCAGAAAGGGGCTCAAAGGTGCAATTCCTCCAAAGCTTGTTATAAAATCAGCTACTGTACAGAAAACAACACAGTAAAGTTTCTATTGCGTATCTTGTCAAGGTGAGCTCCATAGTTCAGTAGCATTTATAGAGACATGAAAATACTCAATCTACTATATAGCTGTTGAGGAATGTATAAATTCCTAACAGTACAGAAATCCAGGGGGCACAGAATGACAGTGCTTTTACTTCCAAAGCATTGGAGGCCAAAAAGATAATCAATGCTGGTGTGGAGAGAAAGGACAGAACAAGATTTCTTTCAGTTGGATGACACTCAAGGAGTGAAAGAATGGGACAATACTGAAGTGTCACAAGGCACTTGTGTTGGGGAGAACATCTAGAGAAAGTGTGTCAGGAACTAATTAAAGAACCACAAAAAATGTGCTCAAAACCCAAGTTTTCCTAGCTGATGTGGAAATAGAGCTAAAACTAGGCATATTTTTTGAAGGCTAGTTATAACAACAGCCCCTGTTTGGGATTCTTCCCAAGATACTCAGAAATTTTATCATGCTGGCTAAATCCAATGCTTTATCTGAAGATACTGATTGAAGAATTTAATCTGATCACCTTTAAGGTTTGTATTTTAATGGATGTATTGAATTCTTGTGATCCTGGGTGGAATTTAAACAGAGCTTCTGCGTTTCCAAAATGGAACACTGTGTTCAATTTCTCATTTCTTCATGTCAAAAAAAAAAAAAAAAAAAAAAAAGAGCACAATTTCTAAACTAGCACTGAATGCAGTCTTACTTCACGCTGACCTAGGTACGATCAGAAAGCTGCTGCATGCAGCTGTGACTATTGAAACTCAGCTACATTAATTGTATGAACAGGAATGGGCAGTGCACTGCCTATAAATACCTAGCAGCAGTCCTGTTTTGTACGGTATGTTCTGTCACAGTTTCTGCGTTAAAAGAACTAATTGAATCATCAAATAATGCACCTTGGTTTTGAGATTCTGTTCAGGGTGCCTGTCTTTATTATTGCATTGTTGTCTGCTGCCACCAGTCATTGGCTCTGCAGAATTGGTGCTGTCACCAGCCATGTGTCCTGTCACAGCAATGAGCCATCGCTGCACAGGAGGGAACTGCAGGGCAGAGCACAAAGGAAGAACTTAGAACTGCCAAAATGATCATGAAAAAGGTAATCAACTTAGTCTTTTTCCCGGTATGTTAGGGATTAGGAGAAAAGGAGAAAAAAATGACTGGGACACAGGAAAATAAAGGAGTGAAAGAGAGTGGAAAAGATGGGGGGAGGGAAGTGGAGCATGGTCCTTATATTCTTGAAATACTGTTCCCATGCTGCACAACTACAAAGTAATAACCAAAACACTGGAAGTTTTCTTTTAATTTCTTCTTAAAAGCAGATATTTTAGTGAAGTAGTTTTTGCAGCAAAACCAAAACAAAACACTTTACTATCATAAATGTAATTTTGATAGAAATTATTTGAACTCCTTCATCTTAGTAATACTACACACTCAAAAGTCCAGATCACAAAGCAGCTCAAAAATCAATCAGAATTTCAATTCTACTAACTAAAAATATACCAAAAGTGTGAAATTTTTCCATGACCTATGAGCAGACAGGCTGTTAATTCCAGATCGGGAAATTTCGTTTAATTACATTATTAGAACATCACACATCGCAGCTATGATGATCCTTCCATGTACAATGCCCTTAGGCTGGGACACCCAGCTTCCAGGCGAAACATTGAGCTGCCTACTCCTCCTCAGGGTAGACACACACTTTATGCTGACTACGATATGATAGCATGTTGGCTGCTTTTCTTTGCTAATGTTAAAACTTTTATTGCTCTCAAGGGTACAGCAACACTCATAGTTACAATATAGGAGGTTAAATGATCAGAAAGTTTAGCATGGACAGACCCATGGGTTCACAACAGCAGTCCAAGCTGAGCTGAGGAGTGGTCCAAGTGAACAGTTCTTGTTGCTAATTTGAAGACAAATCCTTCACGATGGAGTTTGCCATTTCTGAAATTTACTGTTTAGAGAGTTAAAGTGTGACAGACTTCACTGTGGAGCCAATAAACTCTCTTTGTGAACAGAGTTCCGCTGTACCATGCAGACCCATTCTCAAACAGTCTCAGCCCAGTCCGAAGACAAGCAAGACAAACCGAAAAAAAGGAAAGCTTGATTGGAAGGCAATAGGTTGGTCTTTCCTCTGTCAGCTAGGAGAGCATAAGCATGTCTTACTGTATTTCTTAAACAGCCTTTTATTTCCTGTCCAACAAGAGATCAAGCAGTTCTGACAAATTAGGAACGCAGAACACTGTCCTCTCTCCAGGGGAGTATTTCCTTCTCCACAGAGCCATTCTGTGCCTGTTTCTTCTGACATCCCTGGCTGAGGCTAACATTTTTAAAACATCTCTTTTCTGCCCTTTTGTCTTGGGAGTCCTTTTAAATCAGACAGACTGGTATCAAGGCTCATGACCAATTCCTAACACCTAAGCCATTATGCCAAGTTTCCCTAAAGAGAGAACCAGCCACTCTTCTGGTGTCTTTAGGGCTGGTATGCCCTGCAAGACAATTTTCAAGCAGAGACCCTGTAAATCCAAGAATAGCTACTTGATGCTGGCAATGTTAGTTAATTCAAGCATCCCATTCCTGATTTCACTAGCTGTGGTATCAGCTTTGATCTTTACATAATGGTCACAACACAAGATCTGTTCTGAACTTACTAAAACAACTGGGCATTTAATGTTTCTCATAATGTGACATATAGAGTTTTATCTTGTCTTTAGAAGGCTGTAACGGACACAATAAGCCTAAAGCCATGAATATGCTAAACATGATTCATCATACGAATGTTAATGAAAGAGCCTTCAGGAGAAGAGGGAAAGAAGGTAATTTTTAATAATTTTCTACCTCCACACATGTACCCATGTCTCCAGCACATCTCTTGCAGGGTACAGAAAGAACCTGCAGCCTGAAATGCTGCACAGACCAGGCTGAGGTGGAACAGCAGCACTCAGAAAAGGAAGAAACATTTCCATGGATAGCTGCAAAAACTTTCTAGCATGAAAGAAGGCAGTCAGCAGCACAGCTCACCCCACCAGACCTCTGGGAGTTTGTGAAAACCATTATCCCCATTTTACAGGAGAAAAAATTAAACTGAAAATGACTTTCACATTTAAAAAAAGGGATAAGATGATTTTTACATCACAAAGTGGTGGCTGCCCTCAACAATCTCAGAAATAAAATCATTTCAGAATAAGTACAAATGTTGGGGTAAAAGTAAAATAATATGCTATTTTGCTATACCAGATAACATGCCATGCCAGCTATTTCCAGCTCTATCAGTCAGGCTGCAGAAAGGTTTTATGGTCTGCTGTCATCCGTCCTGCCACTGCACAGTCAGCAGTGGCAGTATGTCTTAAATTCAATTTCATCTTCATGTGAAAATAATGCAAAATGATAAGAAATGTAGAATGAAGTGTAACAAAGAGCAGTGAAAACAAAACACTGCCATATTGTAACAAAACTCCATAATTTTTCAAACCAAATCATTTCTGATATAGTTTTGAAAAGCTTTTTCTATGATATATCGTTCAAAGGTTTTACAAACATTTTTTGCCCAACTCTTGTACTGCAACAAGCCATTACTCCTACACCATGACTAACGAGTACTTGTTTCCTAACCAACCACAGGGAGGTCAAAGGGAATTCAAAGGACCATGAGCATTTGCCTCATTGTACTTCCCTCCCTTCTACTCAGTAATCTCTCCCCAAATATAGAACTCACAAAACCTGCATTTATGCTCCTATATAACAGCATACTCCTTCCTTGCAATGCCAGAAGGTTGTGAAATTCACCTATTTTGGAGTGTTACCGAGAGCATGCAACTAAGTACCATATCGTCTTCCCCCTAATAGACTTTGAGTGGTGAAAAAAAGGAAAAGTACACTCGAAGAAGTGAAGAAAAAGTGGCCTGTTGCAGAGGGATTTATGAGAGAGAAAGGTAGAAAATAAACTTCTCTGAAATCTAGAGAATTTCAGAGAAATTCTTTTTTTCTCACATAAAAGAGAAAGATAGAAAAATATACGAGGGCTTGGAGTGTGTAAGTGCTTTGTAAGAACAAAGACCTAGAAAATCCAGATGAATGGAAAACATGGTGCTAGCACCAACAATGGCCAAAAAACAAAACATAGGTTCAAATTTTCTTTTTAATTGAGTCTATCTTTCCACCAGTATTTAAACTAGTCAGGAAAGGATCTTGCTGATCTTAATAGTTTATCTTCACCAAGACAAGATTACCTGTCTAGGCTTTGCTGAATTCTTCACAAAAGGTTCCATTTTATTCACTTTTTTTTTTTTTTTTTTTTTAAGAAGTCTTTACATTAAACTCAAATTGTTGTGGCAGGGGGACACATTTACATTCCCTTCCTTATTTGTCAGAGAGATGGAGATCACAATTCTTCTGCATAAACAGGTACATGCAATGAAATAAATACTTCTGCTCAGCACATTTGATAGCATTCTAGAAATTGCGTGTGTAGGATGTATAGTCAAAAATGTGGGATCATTGGCAAGGAAATGATAACATTGATAACTGAGGAATAAAAAGCACAGATTGAGAAAGGAGAACCATGTGTCAGTATAAGCTAATTTATTTGGGTTTTTCTTTAGCGCTCATCAGCACAGAACGAGACATTGCTTTGGAAATGCTGCCAACTTCTTCCAGTTAAATCAATGATGAATGATAGGTTTAAGCTTCACATCCACTTTTTTGTGTGTGTTGGTTTTTTTTTTTTTGTTGTCGTCGTTTTCTTGATTTTCAACTTCAGCAATCAAAATGTGCTATCCTTAGTTTTCCTTTGCAAGTCTACCCTAAAACAATGCACAGAAACATGTCTGCTTCAGGCAAGATTTCCAGTACTAAGAAGACAAAACTGAGAAAAGTGTTCTGCTACTGATATGGAGTCTTTGGAAACTGTGTCTCTGGGATGAGTTTCTTTTACTAGTCTCAAATGTATAAAATCCATAAGCTAAGAGCCCTCAAAACAATCCCGTAGGCAGAGACATTCTTTATTTTAATGAATATGATTCCCTTTTCCTTCTAGTTTCTGAGCCAGAGTGCAATCAATGAATATTTTCAAGATTTACAGGACAAGCATCTACACAAGAAAAAACTGCAGAATTTCAGCAAAGTATTTTATCCATACAACTAAGATGCAAGGTAAAAATCAAGTATTGCAAGATGTGACATTAAATATCACATGTTCACAACATGTTTCTTTTCACCAGCCGAGGAGCTCAGCTGGTGAGTTCCACATATCCAATGCTTGATCCCCCAAATCCATTCAGTAGATATGAACCTAGCCAGCAAATAAGATCTCCATCCCTCTTCTACTGTTGAACATAAAATGCCCGAGTTTACAAAAAATTTAGAATTTTATTAAAACAAAACCAAACAATATGGTAAATTAGTATACATACTGAACACATCAATCCAGTCTAAACAAATTGCAAAAAGAATGAAATATTCTTATATCAGACAGGAATGTGAGGCATGGGGATCTGACCTTCCCAAGGTGTGAAGGAATTCTACAAATCCAGTATCTGCAGAATTACGCCCACTGTATTACAGAGAAGATCATTATTCACCATCGATATATCAAGATAAGGTGATACGTACAGCAGCACATTAAAATTTAATTTTATTCATTGTCATCTTACTATTAAAAATTCAGGATGAAAAGTCATTTTTCTTCAGGAATTGGTGGATGAAGTGAACCAACTAGCCAGAAAAACTACCAAAAAATGAGTCTGCTAATCATGTAATAAAGTTCTTTAAAAAAATTGATTCATCTCTCTGAAGCATGACATCAGCAGTGCTGGTCAAGAAACATTTGCTGAATTATTTATTTGACTTTCTTTTGCTATTTTCAAATAAATTATTCACTATACTATTTTCCAGCTGTTGATAGCACTTCTTTCAAATAACTCAAACCATTCAAAAGTACGTGGAACTCAGCAAATTTTTTAATATAATACTAATTTAAAAAGTAATTTCCCACCAACCCAGCATTTCAGTTCAGAACCATCATTCTGAGCATCTCTTGACATAACAAACCCAGTAATCACTTACCACATTATGCTAAGGGAATGATAAATCAACACTGACTTTATTACATCCAGTCTAATAATCATTCAATTAATTATTCAACACAGAAGTCAGTAAACATCAAGTGCTTTTTAAGTACCCCAATCATGAAGCAGTGGCAGAAAAAACACAGTTACTATGCAGGTGGGATTGAATTGCAGGGTTGAGAAAACAATTTTATGACAGCACTAAGTCTAATAAAACACTGCAAATGCACTGTCAGTCTGGGTTTCTCTACATGCTGTTTTTTATTGTCCTTAGCATAAAAATAATGATAAATATAGCACAACTCCTAAGTATGATAAAACTGCACAAGAGCAAACCAAATCCTTGGTTTGCCCAGGACTTGCAGACCTATAGGAATTTCACTCCTATATCGTGACCCCAAAGCCCATGCTCTTAGTTCAATACCAGTCTTGAGTGTTCCTTAAAAAAACAACTTTGAACAACTCATTCACATTACAATTTCCAGTTAACAATGTCACCAGCACTTCAATATTGCTGTCTCATGAAAATGAAAGAACTCTTTATTGAAAGGGAGTTGCCACACCAACGTAACACTGCTCAGCCAGCTGGGATTGAGACCCAGGACTTTCATAGTCAGAAGTTACAGGCACAGTGCTGCAAAGAGCTGCTGCTGAGTAACCCCAGCATACCAAATGACACCAGAAAGCACTGCTGCCCAGCTAGCCCAAATACAGTCAGGCAAAACTGAATTGAACAAGGAGATAACCCAGTCGCTGACTGTGCTCCTGTGAGCCCTCTGCAAAAGGGAACATGCAGACTATGTATAAGCAGCATTAATTCTGCCTCCTACTGAGTGCCCATCGCAGAGTTTAAACAACATTTTCCAGGCAGTGATCACAGTTTTGGTAAAAAGCAATCAAGTAAGCTATGCAGCACTGACAAGTAAAAATCTTACTCCCCTAACCCCACGTGTTATTACCTTTTGTGACTGCATGCTCTTGTGTGGCTGGTGATGACACTCTCAGATAAGCTTATCGCTATTGCTGTTGATACAGCACTTATTTTTATTTTTATAGCAAATACAATTTATTTAA
>VXAV01006316.1:66427-83992 GCA_013399715.1 Alectura lathami | reverse complement strand
ATACAATTTATTTAAAAGGTCAGGAGGAATCTCCAGCATGAGAAAGTTGGGAAACTGGTCTACAAGGTACTTCAAGAATGAGTGTCCCCAAGAAACAATACCTGACCAGGCTAAGTTATTATTTTTGCATTCACATCAAAGATACAGTGTTTTGCTGCTTTATGATCTGTGTCCCAAACATCAGCTGTTCTTCCTGATGACCATCTGGGCTATCTAACTCTGGATTCTGAAATAATTTGAAAATTATCTCCCCTACCTGTTGTTGCTGTTGTTCAAATTGTGATCAAGAGCCGAAGAACCAGTATCTGTTCATGTCTCTAAGGTAAGATTTATAACGCTTTTGATGTCTTGCTTATGAGTGCCCACACTTGTTCAACATATGCAATTATATATGGAAGCAGGAGTACATTGTTCTGCTTTCTCAACATATTTCAACCTTGGCCTGATAGGCCAAGAGGTATAGTCACAAAATTACTTTGGCTTTAATACTCTTTCTCTGCTCCAGCTATGGGATAATTTTAGTATTTGAGCAGATGTTTACCCGCTGTACACCTTGGTATAATCTGGTAGTAGTGATGAAATCATACAGACAGGATGATTATAGAGGTTTGCAGTTGAATTCCAGGCTCTGTCAAAACAAATCATAACTTGTGATGTACTTGTGACATTAAATGTTGTGCTAGTTGAGAAGGTCACAGAACCCATATCCTCATTAGCATGAACTATTCCATTAAATGAAGCAACGTCATCATTTTGGGTCTCATTGCGTCCCCTGTTGACACACTTGACTTCTCACCTGTTTTTAGCCTCAGGCGGAGCTACACCTGAGCTCAGAAGGATTGCTGAGATACAAGTGGAGATATGTAGCCTGGCAATCCTTGGATACCCTCGGAGGAATTTCAACAAAGAAAATAGTAAGGGCAAGTTATGATCATGGCTATGATGCTGCAGAGAATTATCCCCTAGAAGGCACCCCGAGATCAGCAAACTACTCCAAAGATAATTGTGAACCTGTGTCCAGACACGGTAACCATTTGCACTAGTAACAATTGTAACAATCTATGCATACACTCAGCTCCCATCATTCGGTAAGGTCTGCATTTTCCATCTGACCATAAGCAATTGATTATCCAGCAGTCTTAATGTTTTATAAGCAAATTGTTCAGGAGCTGCTAAAGCAAGCAGAAAGTCCAGCATATGCATATGAAAGCTATGACCATTTATGCTAGATTAAAACCTGTCAGCACAGGAGGGAAGACTTCCATGCTGGTCTGGGCAGAAAGGGATCTTGGTCCACATGGATAGTTCCTTGCTAATGTGACCATATAATCTCTTGATAAACTTATCAAGCTCCATTTTAAAAGTACTTGGGGCCTTTTAATCCCTCTATTGCCCTGAAAGCGTCTTCCAGAACCTGATTATTCGAGTGGTTAAAGCAGTCAGAGGAGCCACCCTGGCTGGATCTGAAGCCGTCCACGAGCCATTCCTCAGAGCAACTGGATCATAGCATGCTCCAGACACTCAGATGGATAGTGTGGCCAAATGCAGCTCTGCTTCCTACAGCAAGTGCTCATAGCAAAATATTAAATAAGTCTGCAGACCTTCTGGAAACATATAATGGCTGATAATAGCTCTCTCAGTCAAAATTATTCCTTCCACATTTCTGTGTCCTCAAATGATCTCCAGCCAAACAACTTCTTCCCTACCCCAACTGAGCTGTAAACAAAAGAACTTCATTTCTGCAGATAAATTTTAAGAGGACTTTGAATACTCACTGACCTAACTAGGCAGGCTGAGAAGTGGTAGGTCCTCACTACTTTATCTCAACATGCTGTCAGAATGCAACACAGCTCTCTGCCATCTCCAAGAGTAAAGTACATGTTCAGTAGAAAAAATAACATGATCAAACTAATAACTAGAACATAGGAGGACAGAGAGACACGGAATGAATTAAGGAAATAGTTCATGAAATATAACCTAATGAAACAGAGAATCTCTTGTCAAGGTGGACGTATCAGATTATATACACTTCATTAATATTTGACAGTCTTCCATTTAATGTAATTTGGGCTTTAAAGCCACTTTTACTGATATGTTTGAAGACAGTAATCTTGGATCTTACAAGAATATTCTCTGGGAAACAACCACCAACTCTGGGGGCTGGGCAGCAGCACAAATTGCATTGCTTCCACTTGCAAGAATCTCAGGACTGTACTTAAAAAATCTTTATATTTGACAGTGGAAAGCTGTACATCTATTCCTTTAAAAGAAATACAGATTTTATAGAACTGGAGGCAAGGGAAGAGAGACCCTAATTATTAGAATTATGAATTCAGTAATGCTAGCAATCAATAGATTCAACAGGTTCATAAATCATTCACATAAATGTGAAAAGCAGTAAGTGAAGATCAATGATCACTCAGACGTGTTGCAAAATTTGCTGCTTTTATTAAAATTTGTGAATCATATTTCCATTCATGAATAGCACAGCTAGATATGAACATGACAGTCAGACCAGAAGTGAAAAAGTCATGTATCACAAGCAGGATCTCATTTCATGGCAGCTATCTAAATATTAGGTTGCTTGAATTATTGATTCTTCTTTGTTTTGTACTCTCACAGCTATTGCACCACAGATTTGTAGTCTAATTTTGAAACTTTAATGTCTTAAATGAGCCTATAATCTCTTTCTTCTCAAGGCTATCATGAAACCATTGCAAAAAGACTCAATACTCTTCTTTCATTGCAATGGAAAATCCACAAAGGTGCCCTAGCTGGAACACACAACCACCAGCAAAATACAAACTTAAAATATCTCCCCCAAACAAACAAGCTAGAAAAACCAGGTACTTCAGACCTTTAAACTACCATGATTTTTGGAGTATGTGTGGAGAAATCCAATGGGAAGCTGTTAGGAATAATAAAAGTGTTCAAATGACATGGAAAGTTAAAACATAGCACTGACAAAGTTGTCACTATAGTCTGTAAATATAACATAGATTTTTAGGCATAGTTCTCCTCCTTGCTTTACTCAAGCTGCTTGACTTTAGCTCTGCCTTCATTGCACAGCAGGATGGGGTACAAATAAGAGACACAACGACTGAACAGAACGAAAATATTTTTCTAGAAACAGTAGAAGAAATAACCTGCCAGATTTTCAGAGGGCCTGAATGTGCAATACTTGCAGTAACACCAAGAAGAGGAGAAGGCAGTCGGTAATTTTCTGAAAAAAAAGCCATTGGGTAAGGTTTTTAAAAGGCAAAAAGAACAGCAAGTGCTAACTTTCCACTAGTACTTCATGGATCTGAGTGTCAGCGACAGAAAATTGCTAGAGAAGATAGGAAGGAGATTATAATCAGAAACAACAGGAAATACGGAGCAAATTCAAAGCAAAAGAATAGTGGAAGAGTATCCAAAGGAACTGGCAGACACCATAACTGGAAAGGTTTAAAATTACATAGGGTAAAATGCTTTGAGAAATATTTTTTGTAGAAGATATGGCTCTGACAAGCCCTTTTTTGGTTTTAGTGTGGTTCCTTAAGAAAGGAAGGATTACGCAATCAATCCATGTCTGTCATTGCCTCCAGGAACATTTGACCACTTTGAACAAAACTAGACAGAAGGATAGAAGTTAAGGATTATTAAGGTTTTTGGAAGCAGGCTGCCAGGAGATGAGAAGAGAGGAAGTGATGAACCTCTGACAGGAAGGATGCAGTGCACTCCCTAAGAATTCATACGCACACTCAGTCCTCAGAAGCAAACACACAGAAAACCAGGCTTCGATCTTTTGGCTGCTTACTGAAACACATCTTAACTTGCATGGTTGCCTATTTTACTTTACGGTTCCCGTTCAGAAGTTGACCCCTACTCACCAAATCACTGAGGCAAGTTCCTTCAGTGTTCTGTGGCTCAACCTTAGTTTATAAGGTGAGGATATGTGTAAGTACTCTGTTAAATAGGAATGAATTTCAATACTCTGTTGAGCTGGGCTCCTATTTATTAGCAAAATCACAAGTTCAATTCAGTAAATTCACTAAATTATACGTGGAGAGAATTACTCCTGACCCTTGTTCAATGCTGCATGAAGATGAATCCTGTAGGAATACAGAACCATTGAAAGAGGTCAGTCCCATAATTAAGAGCATGACCTACAGACTTCTGCTCCCAGACATCCTGACTACACAAAGAAAGCAGTAAACCAAGCTCAGAATTTTATGACGAACACAAGACTTCCTCTGACTACTGAACTTCTCAAAGTAGAGGAACAGAGTTGGCGTATGATGGGTTGCTTATGAACACCAGCATGGCTAATGTGAATTTAAAAGGCAATATGGATTATTTTCCACATCATAGCATCCTAGGATACACAATGAATAGCGGTATCTCTGAAATTTAAGGAAGGGAAAAGAAACATTTATTTTTCATGGTAAAAACATGCAGTAACTACTGTTTTCAAATCAAAATGAGTCATGTTTATCTCTGACATATTCCTAAAGAAAAAGAGCTACCAAGTTTGTTTCTGCATCTTATTTCCACGCTTCATAATTCAGAATTCTTACTGTTTGTTCCTGAAGGAAGCATCATTCTCTGCAAACTTCATGGAGGTGTAAAATAAGAAGAAACAAACTAAAAAACAAATTACTGGTGCACAGTTCACCAATGCTAAGGAACAAAATATTACCAAATATGGAATTGCCAAGGACTGACACAGAAGTTTTTATAAATACATGAGAAACGGGCAGAGGAATTGTGTGGAGAAAAGATGAAGTAGAAACAATTTGGAAGCAATTTGTTTAAGAAATGGAAATGAAGAGTATTGAAGCAGTTAGCGATTCCACAGCAGATATTCCTCCTGTAAGTATAAAAAGGTGACATTTCCATCAATACTGAAGAGCATTAATTAAAGCATGCTCCTATTTTCAGAAGGTTGTATGTTGAAGATCTGTTGATTTTTGGTTAAGATGATGCAGGGCTAAATTAGGATCATTGATACACTACAAACCAAAGGCTCATCTTTTTCCTTTGGTAGGTTAGACCTGTTTGCAGTGCATGCATCGGGGCAGAATACCTTGAAGAATGGTCAGTCTTTCTGTTATACATGCTTCTTATCTTCACGAGCTGCAAAGCTCATAGTAGCACGTAAAGGAAGAGTTAGAGTTCCAGAATTGAGTTCTTTTCTAGCCACATTTTTCCACTCCATTGCTTTCAAAAATGTAACATGTAACCGAAAAAACGGCCTTCTTGTGAGTCTTCCACAGAAAGATTCTAAGTCCTCCATTAGTTTGTCCTGAGGCTCTTCAAATCTGGGGACTCTGTAGAAGGTAACTCCAGCCTTTGCCAACTCCGTGGAGCTCCGTAGGGTTCAGCAGGGAAAGGGAAATGTGATGTAAAAGAAAAGTAGTAGCTGATGATGCAGTTTTCTAAGTGACTGGAGATCTAAGTTGCCTATTGAGAGAAGCTAAGTTCAGTGGCACAAAATTTTATAACTAGATTAGGTTAACTTACAGTATCAGCTACAGCAGCTTCCCTGAAAATACAACAGAGAACTTTTAGCTGTGCTTTGCATTCCTAGACAATACAAAGCCCCCAGCGATGTGGACGCTGCTGGCTTTATGAAGATATATATCATTTTGATCTGGCTGCAGCAACCCCAGCGAGCAGTCTGCGACAATTTGATGTCCTTGCTTTCCTTCAGTTAGCATACATCACTCATGGAGGCACGCCATGATATGCAGTGACACACACAGAACAGGGAGAGCAGAAGAAAGCTTTCAGAGCATTTCAGCTCTTCTTTACAAAACGTAAATACAGGACACTGAATCCAGTCACAGCACAGTTTCCAGTGTTTGACAATACAATCCACTCTCTGTAGCTGAAATATTTATTCAGGCACAATTATCATGTAAGATTAATATTTAAATCAAGAGTAATTGGTTTTCTTTATTACTCTTCTTTCTTTTTAAACAACAGTTAGGCTTATAAACTGAATTAGATGATTTATTCTTGAAATGGATCTTTAACATTCTGCTTTTATTAATACTAGTCTGAAATGTTCAGCCATTGATCAAACTGTGTACTTCCCATAGTGATGGCTTGAAAAAAAAAAAACCCTAGCCTCTGAGCTCCAGATTTTACAGCCATTACTGTCAATTATACACCTCACTGTGGGAGCAAAAGAAATCTTCATACATGGCAGCTGCAGCTTTATGCCTGAATTTTGCAGAGGTAGGTGTTATTTCAAAAACTGAAGGAGGGAGAGAGAGAAAAAGGGAAAAAAAATACAAGTTAGCCCTAATGCCACAAATTAGATTCTACCCACGTATTTGGGCATCTTGACATATGAGTTTGTTTTTTAGAAAACATTTTGATAGTAGCAATAATAATCATAACACTGAGATCTCCCTAGTGTCTTTCATGCAGAGATCTTATGAAGATGGAGGCATAGCAACAGGCTTTTCACACCTTGCAAAAACTAGAAAACATAGAAATGCAGTGACTTGCACAAGAAGATCGTGGGACTTCTGCAGCCTGCAGAGGGCCGGGGTCAAGCTGCTGGTGACCACGTGTCTCTGAGAGAGGGAGCAGCACAGGCACCTTGCTAGCACAGCTGTTACCTGGACACGGGAGCTAGCAGCTCCTCGTGGTGCTGCGCTCATCTGTCAGCATGGCTGTGGCGAGCCCGGCAGTGTGTGCAGCAATCTAATCGATGGAATAGAGGTGCCACTGAAGGTTGTTAAAAGAGCTAGGAGAAGAGGTAAACCCCAGTCCCTGCTGAAATAAATGGGAAGTTTGCCATGTCAATGAGGATGCAGCTTCCACTATAATAGCTTTGACCCCCTGGACTACTCTCATATCCATCAGACCATGCTGCAGTGACGCTCAACAAAATTTGAACTCAATATCACCCTAAAGAAAAGCAAGTCCAGTGCCCCTTTGATTCAACCCCAGTTCTTCATATTCTGACCCAATATTCTTGGGTCATTTCCAAACATAAAAGACACATCACCACAATTCCATATTTCTCCTCCTTTCATGTTTAATTCTTCTCTCTTTATACCTCAACATTAATTTACTATTAGTTTTCAAAAGCATGAATCTTTTCACACTTGCAAATATATTGTTGCGAGTTTGCCTGCCTGCTTTGAGTGAGGAAGGGCCCCACTGGAGGTCAGTGGAGACAGTCGGGCATAAAGCTGAATAAAGCTGTAGTGACTTATACCTAAGATTATCCTTCCCCCTGCCATGAACTCTCCTTTCCAGCTGTCTTTTCTACCAGAAGGCTTTTCTAAGACTATGCAGCAGTTTTTTGTCCAAGTGGAAGAACAGATAATCAGAAACCTCCTTGGAGCTCCTGAACTCTGTAGGGTTCATGTTAAGCCCTGTCAGCACTTCCAAATGCTGCAGTGCTCACTTGATTCCAAAGCGTCAGACAACCAGTGCTGCACAAAATTGTCACATAAAAGTTTATCCAGGACAAACAGAAGTCCTTGACTTTGTAGCCTCTGCTACTGAGGGCTACTGAGAGATTAGGCTGCTATGGGACCTGAGCAGTTCACAAATATAAATCAGTTGGAACAATCTGAGGTGTGGGATTAGGCGAGAATCTCAGTTTTTGTGGAAAAAGAGAAAGGAAAGGGTTTTGATCTTGTACCTGTGGAGAAAAATGTTCTTCATTCCTACTTCCAATACTTGACATGAGATCTGGAATGAAACCAGGAGAAAATAAAGTTTCACTTCATTTCTATGAATATTTCAGGTGGCCCTGAGAGTTTGATGATTTTTCTGTGCCTGTGGCTGGATCTCTTATCTGTCGAGATGCGGAGACTCCTAATTCCCACTGAAATCTACAGCTCAAGTGTGCTTACTACAGCAGACAAATGAGACTTTTTAAAAGTTTATATTTTAAGCAAGTACTCCTATAAATATGCTAGCATCAAAGACTTCAGGCTATGAATAGTACACACAGCTTAGAAGATTAACATGCAGCATACTATTGGTGTGCATATCTACACTCCCATTCAAGGTGCAATTGGCAGTCTATCTACTCATAAAATGAGAAAATACCTTTTCTCCAAATAAGAGGTGGAAAATCTCTGATACGCACTGTGCTCACTTTGCCTAAATACCACAGTCAGCACTGAGTGAAGAGTATGTTAGGAATGAGACTGACCTGCTAAAGTAGCAACGCTACTTGGGAGGATTAAATTCTCATTTACAGAGAGAAAGCTTGACACTGCACAGGACAGGCAGATGGGAAGCCAACTTCCTTTACACCCTCTGCGGAAGATATTAAGACCCTTGTTTGGGAATTTCCACAAGTCAGAAGTGTGTACTGTAGAAAAGTTAGTGAAAACAGACAAGGAAACCCCTTTGTGGTTTAAGCAGTTGCATTCTGCTAAAAAAAAAAAAAAAAAAAAAAAAAAAAAAGCAAACATAACTTAGAAAAATAAAAACTAGAAAAAGGCACACCAAATTACACTTTAGGGAAGACTTGACTTTATTTGGCGATAAATCATCTAAACTAAATGTTGCATTGATATTGTGACAGAGTGGAATATTAAAAAAAGAAAAAAAGAAGATGCAGAGTGGTGATAAGAAGTCCATAATGCAGAAGAAAATGCATTTTTTTGGTTGCGTATGTTGGTCAAAGAGAGTACAAGCACCAGCAGAGTTCAACTGGCGTTGGATTCAGCATCAGAAATGGATAAAAATAAGGTCATAAGATAAGTGCATACACCAACTGCCTTGCTGAGCAATAGGAGCTTCAGAGGGCAGTTTTACAACCTTTGCTCCAATTTGAGTTTTGTACATTGAGAGGTGAGTGGAAGTGTTAGAAAAGCGCTATGAAACTACCACTAAGCTATGCATGGGAAAAGGAAATAAGGTAATGCGGTGAGACCCAAACATTTAGATCTAGATATTGTTTCGAAAGGCTTTCATGAATCACTGTAAGATTCACTCCAATCAGTATAAAATTTTCTTCTAATATCTGTTTATTTTAATTTTTAGCATGAACTTAGGGTATGTTTTCAGACCCTGCTTCATCACGGAATGACCTCGTCTACCAGAGGTTAGCTCCTGCCACCAAGCCTTCCAGTAGAGTAGCCCTTCCTCAGATGGAAGTCTTGAGTATAACTGTTCAGTCTTCTGTTCTTCATTCCTTTTATAACATAGTAGTAAGGTATTATTCAAAAGTGTAAAAATACCATAGGATTCCTCTGGAATAGTAAAATGTTAGTCCTAGCATAGGATGTCAAAAGCAACAACATACCAAGAGCTGCAGATGAAAAGGAAAGTTCTCTAAAAAGAAGGATAAATTATAAATAAGAACTTTGACAGTTCTCGTGTTTCAGGAATGGAGCTGACTTAAGCAATCACATTTCATATAGGACCCAGGGCTACATTTCATCTGGAATTCTAGAGGGTAAGTATCCCATCTGGTAAGTCTTTCCATCCTTCAAAATGCTTTTGTCTTTAACCCTTCCTGTATTGCACCTTGGGGCAAGATTAGACTTATTCTTTGTAACGTGAATTTCCTTCTCCTGCATTGGAAGGCACAGGTCAGGCAGCATCTACCCACCGCTCCCTAGAACACCGCTTCTCTGGATACAGTTGGCACATCCTAAACCACTGCACTGCCCAGGCTGCTGATGAATAAGATTTACAGAGCCCCAAATAATTTAATGCTGTAGTCCCAGTCAGATTGGAGCCTGAAAGGCTGACTACAAACCAGAAACATGTAGTTCATGCATATCACCTGCTTCTGCAGGGCCGCACCCCAAAGAATGCTGCTTCTGCCTAGCATCACCTCTGATGCAGCAGGCTGGGAATGCGAGCTGCTTGGGATATGAAGCCATCAGCAGGTTAACATGCTCTGGAGAGTTCTCCTGATCCTGCTGTATCTCACAGATCTCACTACAGATATTCAAAGTTTTTCCAGAACTGGCCAGGAAAGTGCTCCTGCCAGGACTGATTAGGACAGGTGGCTTCTTTGGCATCCAGGACAGCACAGACTGTATTCTGTATGCTGCCTCTGCAGCAGCATAGACTGTATTCATGAAGCAAAAGCTGCTGAAAGGCAGCACTGATCTTTAGTGACATTGATAGCAAAGATGTATGGATATATCTGGGGTTCAGCTACAACCTTTTTGAGAATTTTCTTGTCCCATGCCCACCTCAAATACATACATTGACAAAACAGGATCCATGCCTGAATCACTTCTGCTGTGGGGGCTGGTGAAGCTAAACCACAATGCATGCTCTCCGTACAGCTCTAATGTATACTGACCTATCATGTCTTCAGCAAAGTCTTTCCCAGAGACTGTTTTGCCATGCTGTGAAACAACAAAATGACTCACCCTGTATATATAAATTCTGTACCAGTCCTCTCCTTTCCCACTAAATCCTATTCAGTTGTCTGACTAGATTTCAATCTGTGAGGTCTGCATATTTAAGAATATTTTAAAAGCACCTAATTTATTATTGATACCTCAGAAACAAAGAATAATAATATTGGAATTTATTTTAAATGATGATGTTAAGGTGAAGCTTCCTCTTCCAGTTATCCAACTCCTGAAGGCACCAGTTGCACGCTCATTTTAAAGAATGCATGGCTTACATACACACATACATGACATCTTTGACATACACACCTTTGACATCAGTTTTTGATAAAATTTCATGCTTCAAAATACTGTGGAACTTACTAACACTCTTGCCTTTTCTATTTTTCTCTTGCAAATTAAGCCACTCACATATAAGATGATATTTGTTTCAGTTCCAAAGGGTTGATTTTTGTGTGCTCTCAGCTTCTCAAGAGCTATTGCAAAACTCTTGGAGGCTCTTTAATCCCCTTCAGAGCTGTGGTTAGAACAGATGAATGAGTTAAATCCGAATGCCTTCCAAACACTGGAGCCTGGGGCTTCACAGGAGGAATTCCCGGAGGCCTTGAGGGTCATACCCTGCTGCATGCCTTTGTGTGCTTTTCCCAGTACTTAGTATTTTGCTGTTGCCCCACAAAGAATTGGAGGAGGAAAGGAGAAAAAAAAAGAACCTTATAATTTATAGGAAATGTGTATACTACACGTTGCTTGGAGGAAATGTCAAGAGAGAAAAATAAATGCTTTCTGACAATTGCTAGTCATTTTGTGCCAGCAGCTAAACAACATGAGAGCTATGCTTTCCCTCCCTGAACACAAGAGCACACTGCAGATGAATCACTCCATTGAATTATCACTTTCAATAATTTGTGGTGGTAAATTTTCACCGACTTCACAAAAACAATGTGTAACCTTCCGACTTCATTAACAGATAGTGAAACGCTGCTGAACTACACTGTGCTAAACAGTACCCTGTGCAACCCTCACAATGTGCCTGATGTCCTGGCCTCCCAGCATATGTCAAACACTGAGCTGAAGACTATTTGTTAAAGTTCACTTATTTTTACGAACTGCATATTTTTTTATTACTAGCACAACATGAAACACCACTGTAAATTATATGAATTAAATGGCAACCTGGATAGTATCAGCACATGGAACATTTACGTAGCACTACCTTTGCTTGGTTTATGCACATTCAGTAAAGTATTTGAGTGTTTGTAACAGATTCTTGCAAGATCCACCCCAGGTAGTCATAGGTGCTGAAACTCAGTGACACAGATATCTACAGAGTGCCACTTCTCGTTCTGGTTTGCTGGACAAAGCCTATCCCTCTGAAGCCTGCACAGTGCCACTTCTACCTGAGCATCACTGAGAGCACCCAGAAACCTTTCCACAAGACAAGAAAGGCATGAAACAGAGCTGTCAACCCTTTTGTGAGGCAATCCTGTTGCATGCCTTTGACATGGCTGGACTTCAAAAGTTAGTTATTCTGAAAATAGCAGATGTATGTGTTTTTTAAACTATTATTGTTAACTTCCAAGCATTTTCAGAGGGACTAAAATCAAGGTACATGTTCCTGAAAGTAAGGCAATTTGATATATCTATTTTTTAGGAAAAACTGCAGATAAAATGTCAAGTGCTGTAATTTAAAACCTAATTCTTTGTAGAATGGTAAAGAAGAATTAGTGTGAAAATAAAGACCAAAGAAACTTTTAGGCGCATAAATACCCCAGAGCATGCTGCACACTGGGATGCTTTTTGCCATATCCTGAAACATCAGGTGTGATATTTGCCATCTGAAGTTTCAAGTATTGATATTCTTTCAAGACATGATCTCTTTCTGGAAGATTCTAAGCATGTATGCCAGCCTGCAGATTGTTTGCTTGTAAACAGATGGGCACATATCTTTCCTCTACCCCATCTCTTTAATAATCTAAGTTAATAAACATCTCATGTGAAAGAATATGAACAGGGCAACTTCAATTTTGAATGGCAATTAAGCAGCAAGAACATGTCCATGCACACAGGAAAAAAACGCAGATTCTTTTGTAAGCAATCCTATTGTGGAGTTGTCCTTACTTTACAAGAGGAATTACTTTCACCTTGAGGGTGAAGCTCTAAATCAATCTTCCTGAAGCCTCTTCTGAAATAACACCACCACATGTGGCACATTTCCTGCTGTGCAACTATTTTCTTTCCTACATCCCTGCAAGGAAGCAACGTGATGCTCCCAAACAGACTGCTGAGACTGCCCAGAGGGAACATTCTCAGCGCTTAGCTGTTGAGGAATATATCTCCCAAAGAGACACTGCTCTCAGTTATTCACAGATTGAAACTTATAAAACAGTCAGTAGGAGACTGAAATGGATCGTAGAAATCCAGGATGGAAACAGGTAACACAACATTTTTACAGTCGCTCAATGAATCCTCCTTCATAGCTGAGCTTTTGCAGTTTCCTTATCATCAGGGCTCAGTTAGAGGAGCAGCTCGCCCAGCAGCGCGAGTATCCACTGTCCGAGTGCACAGGCTGCACGCATTAAGCAGCAAATTAGTGACTCAGCCCTGTGCATTACATTCTCATTTTGGTGTCCAACATGCAATTTCATATTAATACCTACTACAATGTGGAATATTGACACAGACAATTGCAACCTGAGGTCCCTTCCTTGTCCCAAGACAAAAAAAAAAGAGAACTGGATGCCACCTGCTAGCCCTAAAAATATCTCTGTGTTTTTAATTTATAGCATTTCCCCTCAGTATAGTACACTGCGGTTTTGGATTTGTTTGTGGAAGTTTTTGTTGTCGTTGATTTGTTTGGTTTTACTCTACTCAGGAACAACATCCAAGAAATGCCAGATCTGCATTAGCACTCTTTTCTTCGCATAGTAATGCTGTATGATTTTTACGACTTTTTATACAAGCAAGGCCTTTACATTAGAACAGTAAAGCTTTCAAAAACTGTGTTTTTTTTTTTTCTTTTAAAATACAATGATTTCATTTTGGGAACTATTTTAAGCCATGTGAGATAAGCAATCTGTCTGCTTAACCTCCATCTTCCTCTCCACACAGACAGCAGTGAACCTTTGCAGTGCAAAGTGGGCCTCAGGTGCTGATGTCTGGGATCAGTTCAGACCAGCAACTGAAAGGAAAAGGCAAAAAAGAAAGGAGCAAATGAAGAGGAGACTTTCCTGCATCCCAGCCAGACTTCACCACCTGTCAGAGCAAAGAAATGCTAAAACACCTACAAGTCTATGCCAATTTTTGTTGTTGCTGTAGGAGAAAATTTCATCATGAACGCTCTCCGGAAGGAGGTCAGCTCTGCACTGCCTGGACTTGTCCCTGTGCCAGGGAAGGGGAAGCACTCCGCAGTGCTGAAGTGCCAGGTTTACTTTTGCCTCCTTTAAGGAAGGGGAAATTGCACCTAAGTAGGGGAATGAGAGTCAGCAGAAATGGGTTCTGCTCCAGGCCCTGCCACAGAGCTCCTACAACCCCTTCAACAAATTACCTGATCCTAAAGTCTCTTGCATTCACCATGCAGAAAAGCCAGTCAAGACTTTAAGCAAGTATTTAAGCAATGCAAATATTTTTGACTAAAGACAGTGTTAATGCACAAGGTAGTTTAAAATTACATGCTTAAGTCACCCTCCACTTGGAAAAATGCACGCCTCTGATTAAGCACATTTTTATGTTGGAGCTGTGTGTAACAAGGCTCAGAGCATTATGGCACTGAGGGCTGAGCCTACTGAAGGCAGCAAAGACTTGCACGAGTAGAGAGCAATTAGTGAGCGTTCTGCTCCACACTCTTTCTGTGTACAAAACAGCGCAACATCTGACACTGTCTCAAAGAGGAGATGAGGCACTGGTTGTTGTTTGGGTGGTAGATAAGACAGGGCAGACCCAAATGCAATTCCCTGCCTTGTTCCCAGGTGATGTTTCATGAGATGCTGTTGTTGGGGCCATCCTTGAAATCAGATCATTTTTAAGGTGAACCTTCGTGTGACCCTCTTTGCAGAGTGGCCCCAGAAAGCTGTGCCAGCCATCCTGAGGGGACCAGCACTGCAGCCTGTGGCAAGAAGCAGTGTGAGGAAATTGAGGTCAGCCTCGCAGCCAGGCCTGGCACACCCTGATCCTGGTGGGCAAAACCTCCCTGCTCCTCCCAGCCTCCAGGTACAGGTTCATGACACAAGCTGCTCCTTTGAGTAACAAAAAAATTGCCAAAAATGAATTATTTTTAACACAGGTCACCTCACAGTTGGGGCTCTCAGCACATGGCAGTCCATGACATGGCAATGGAGGGCAAGAGGATGGGCCCTGCTCAGCCTGAGTACAAGCAGCTGGGCAAGAGGTGGGAATTCCTCGAGACAGGAATGCTGCTGAGGCTTTCTACCATAAAAATACACAACCAAGTCTCTCTGCTAAAGGAACAGTAATGTTTCTTATTTCCTGGGCTAGGTGAATGCCACAGGTGGAGGGGAACATGCTACACGTTTGCAGGTGTTCAGATACAGTGGTGCATCCTCATTACCAGATCAGAATGTGAAATGTTTAAATGTTTTGTACCAGGGACTATTACAAATCTTAGCTGTACTGAAATAATACCATGTCATGTATACACTCTTCATCACAATCTACAGGCAAATTAAAAAGTGCTCCGCATCAATTACACTGCAATTACAGGGGAGAAGCACTGAAAAATCTCTTCCAAAGCCAACAGAAGTAGACTGGAGAAAAATTATCCTCATAAGCAGTAAAAACATCATGATAGCAACAGAACATCACCAGAGAAGGTTCCTACCAGCTGATTTATTGAGAGGATATGATGCTGAAGCCAACTTTTAGAAAATTTAATGAGTATCACATAATCACATTTTCACAAACAATGAGCAGGAAGTCTGCAAAAACAAGTCTGCAGCTCTAACTCCTGCAGCAGCTGTACACTAGAGGGAACTATGCCTCCTATATTCCCGTTTGTGACAGCCCATCATGGATCATGGAAGCATGAGATAAATTGGACATGCAAGATGAAGATAAATGGCACACACAATCTATGATATCCAAAGACTTCTTTTTACTAGTTTCTATTATCACTATCACCATTATGAAGGCTTTTTTTTTTTTTTTTTTTTCTGGAATGTTGGACTTCAAATCATTTTAAAATCACAGTCTTAATTTCTTGTTCACAACTTTCAAAAGATAATTGGCCAAATTTATCTATCACATTATCCATTAGATTTTTCACAGTTCTATCCATATCATGGTCCACTGTCTCGCACTTCAAAAACTATTTTCACTCTTGAAAATGGAACTAGTAACTCAACAATAAATACAAATTCCTGGAAAGCTAAAATTGGGGGCTCAATTTTCAAAAGTATTTTTAAAGGAGGCATCCTTTAAAAGGAGGATAAAGTTTTATCTTCACTTTTTCATGAAATACATTCACATGAAGACATTCCGCAACTATCGTATTTAAAACTATGTATTCTATTTTCTGAAACTGTTTACAACGCATTCTTGAAACAATCCATCCAAATACTTCAGCACAGCATATAAATTGTCCACTCCTGCTGAAGCTATGTAGTAAGAATTCACAAATAAGGGTGCAAAAATAACAAGTAACTGTGAAGTGCATAAACCAGTGATGACTGTGGAATTCCAGTGTCTGAGGTGAATATTTTGTTCTGCAGAAAAGGATTGCAAACTGCTGCAAAAAGTGTCCAAAATCACTGCAATATATATGTCAAGAAATAAATTACTCTGAAGTCTGCTGCCCTGGTTTAAAGAGTTACATAAATCAGCAAATTTCTCACCTCCACTAAAACACTAATTAAAATAAAGCAAGAAGAACATTATCATTTTCCATGGAAAACCTGCCCTGGCCTCAGACAGCTGCAATATTTCACAGAGCGCAGTGACAATTGGAATTCACCGAGGCAATAAAATAAGTTATCATAAACGTTCTCATACAGGAAACCTACCCATCCTTCAGAGTGCCTGCTCACCAGTGGACATCATGTCCTTGCACTGAGTAGTAAAATATTCTCTCACCACTGAAGAGACGCTTTCCCTGACTTTTCCTGCATTTTAAAGTCAACATTCGGAGTCAGTTCATTATGATAGAGAATCGGTGTATGATTACTCCTTGCAGCTTCCCTCACAGAGCTCCTATACCCCAGCCCAAGAGTTGGCACAGCTCAAATGGCATAACCAGTTAAAGACAGATGTGAAGTCCATTCAAGCCCACAGCATGGCCCAAACATCTGGGGCAATCAGAGAGCTATCTCCAGTTAGCAGAAAGACCATATTTCATCTCCTGTGCTGAGCTGGGGCTTGTTTTCCAGTTGAAGCACATTACAGGTTAGATCCGAAGGCCTCTGGGTTTAAGGAAAGACACCAGTGGAATTTTGCTCAGGGCTGTGAATGTTAATGAGCAGCAGAGAAAGGGATGGAAATACTTTATGATTTCTTTGTGGGACTGAAATCTCTTCCTGAGTTATCTGCTAGAGATGTCCCATCTCACTGCCAGAACACTTCCTTCACCTTTTCCTATGCTGACCTACTTTATATTCCTCTCTGGATCATCTTGGACTCTCTCAACAAAGTTTATTTCTTTCTACCATCACACTCATTTGCCAAAATCTGCAAAACTTCAAAAGTCTAGGAAATGTGAAAACAGAAGCTAAAAGGAAAGGCAAGAAATCTATGATTCTCTGACAAAATGCCCATTTCAAAATCAGATGGATTTTATACCTTGAAAGAAGCTATGGCCCTCAGCTCAGAAATGTACTCGGATCTCCTGATATCTCCACTGCTGAAACAGCACAAAACTGACAATGCGGAACATTCATCTGGTGCACTTGTGCACCAGCGCTCATGAATGTGTTTGGACCATGGCAAAGAGTCCTAGTCTGAATGCAGAGCTCTCAGGATTTCATAACAAAGAGCTGTTTTACTGAAATCCCTCTTTGAAGTATGGCTGAGCACTAAACTTGAAAGGGCAGGAAAAAACCAGCAGAGACATATGTGTGCAAGCCACTATACCTACACTGAATCTAACCAGTGCAGAAGCTGCATATGCTGTGTATGTTCACATTGCACACACCAGCTGACCAAAGTTGTACTTTATATATCCTGTGAGAGTAGCAGTTTGCAAATCACAGGTGTGCTGCAGCATCTGGCGTATATT
>VXAV01006316.1:36264-66387 GCA_013399715.1 Alectura lathami | reverse complement strand
AAGGAAATGGAGGATTCTGTATAAAGGGAATGTATAAAGCCTGAATTCAGTTTGAAGATACGCTGTAATGACTGCTATAAGAGCAAAATCAGGTGTTCTGGCAAACCAGGAGTTATACTGAAACATAAGAGCAAACCATACTGTTCAATAGTGTGAACCAAATGTCATGGGCATTTGGTAAAGGGATTTGAGGCTTTGGAGTCCCAGTTTTCTAAAATACTACACAGAGGTAGCGCTGCTTCTATGAAGACCTCCTTTATTTGTACTGCACTCATTTAATGAAGCTTGAATTTTAATTCAGTCTGACACTTGGATATATTTTTAGATTTGAATTTTGCATCTTCTGTAGACAACTAGGAGATGTGTTACAGGGTGCTAAACTATGTATATTGAAAAATCACTTTTCATGTAAGCTGTCACATAGCACATGCACAAAAGTTCAACCAAAGGAAGAGGTCACTAGCCCAGAAAACTGGTCCACCTGCAGATACAAAGAAAACGTCAAATATATGATCTGCCAGTTCGTTAAGGTTTATTGATATAGCTATGTGCCAAACGGTATATATTCTGATGGGCAGATTTTCAAGGTAACTCCTGACTGTCTGCTGCATGCACATCTGAGGTCCATAAATCTTTGTGCATTACGTAGAGTATTTGGACTGTACAACTTTATTATGAAGTTATCTAGAAATGATTGAAGTACTCTTTGATCATAAATACACAGCAGCAGAAGAGGCAGCCAAGGGTTGGCTTGGAAAGTAATATGTATCATGTGTGAGACAGACTTTTTCTTCATTTTCTTGGTCTGTTTACAGCTTTAGAGCAGAGGGAAGACACAACTGGGAGGGATGGGACTGTAGTTCACAGACCTAGCCTTTCCTCTGCAGCCCTTCATTCCATGTTATTTATTTTAAGGCAAAAAAAAAGACCTAGTAAGTGATGGATAAATTCAATAAAGCCAAAGCTAAATTTAACACCACATACCGCTGCTCACTGCAGCACGATTAGAAGCAGAGCAGAGCATCTGATGAATAGTGCTCATAAAACTTTTCTCATCAACAAATGCTCCCAGGAGGATGCCCAATGACATGGTTAACTCAGTTCTGCACTACTAGACATGCACATACTTAATTATTCATTTTTTCACCAGAGGTCATGCAGAACACGATACAGACACCTGAACATGGTAGGTGCGGTAACAAGCACAGAGCAACAGATGGCTCCTGACCTCGGGAGGCTACAGTGTGATCATGAACCAACAGAGCAAGCCTGCACACAGACATCTAGGGAAGCACAGGAATGATACAGGGTAGGGTGAGAGGCACTGATCTAAACAGACAAGCTACACAATCTGTTAGTGAGATTGGAGACCTTTTAAGGTGAGGCTTTGAGGAGGATAAGGCTGTGACTTAGAAATATTCTTGAGAAGATCTAGATGCAGAAGCCTCTAAAAATCTAAGTGATCACCATGAGATAGCCTTATTAGCCAAATAAACATAGAAATGGCTACTCTAAAGTAAACAAGGGTAAAAACAAGCATAGGAATATCTTTTAAAACACTGAACTCTGATTTAGCTCTTAAAATTAAATGGCTTATGAGACCATTTGAAATTTGAAACTTTAGGTCCTCTAAATATGATCACACTGAAGAATATCCAGTATTTAAAACTGGTTACTGAAAATGGAAATAAAATGGATAAAGTATATGCTTAGATATACTGCACCTGTTGGTGTTTTGGTTTTAATTCACTCTATGTTATTTAAACTTACATCTATGACATCAATATTTTTTCCTGTTCAAGAATTTCAACTAGATGCAAGAACAGATCCTCTGCCCACAATTCAGAAGTACTTTCAGACGCAACACACAGTGGCGTATCATTTCCTGATCCCTTGGAGAGTTACTCCCCAAGACTTCTGGCATACTATGTGCTCTCTGAGCTACCAATGCAAGCAATTTATTCTGCACCATGATTATATTAAACCAAAGTATGCTGGACAACTATGTTAAAAGTTTGAGATCCCATTTTTTTTACACTAATAAAATACTTGGAAAATCTTAGATGAGAAGTACTACAAATGGGTTCAGAATTAATAGTACCGTGTAATTAATAATCCAATTTTAATTGTAATATGATAAGTATTAGCTAAATGACCCCAGTGTCTAATTTACCTAGAGGTATGGACATAGAGTGTCCTTTCGTCTCTGGATTATAAAGTCAAATCCAGTGTTCATCTTGCCTTCCATTCCTACGCTTAGTCACCGTGATTGATATTGGGGTCCTTCAGAGCTCAGCAGCAAGCTTTGAGGTTAGCTGCTATTTTTGTACAGCCACTGTGGATTAGGGTTTGCACAATACACACTGTGCAGCGGTTTACACAGCAAGTAACTCATGACGACCCAAACTATGAGGCTCCCACTGGGAAATCTGTAATATGAATAAACCCAGAAAATCTAAGTCAATAAGCCAATTAGGAGGACTAGAACAAATTTGCCATGGAATTATTTTACTGTGACTGAGGCACAGTACTCTCCATAGACTCTCCACCCTCTTCGTATAACATTATGCATAAGTTAGCCCCTGCACGTTCCTAATTTCCGGGCACTCAAGTAAATGACAGGTAATGAATATATTACCAGCATCATTGTTTTACATGTTACAGCGGTGGCAAAAGCTGAGCACTACTGATTAAATGTAGGAAATTAAAAGCCGTTGTCAACATTTTCTTTCTCTCTCTAAAGGTTTTATTTCTTCACCATTCTTGCTCTTGTTGCTTTTCGCAGGAAAAATGCTGTGGTAGTGATTTCTTTATTAGAAGTGTCAATAGGGTCTGCCAAACTTTAATCAGCTCGCTTGGCTGCTAGACCAGACTGGCATAAACTTTCTTTATGAAACAAATGCCCGTGTTATTGAGCTTACTATTAAAATACTGCAAATACCTCGCTACGTTGAATGCTGCATTATCTAACTATCAGTTTGAACCTAAAATATGTTAATCTCCAGAGACTGAGAACCACTGCTGTCAAGCATTTCAGCCCATGCTGGTGACCTTCACAATGCAAACTCTCTGCCTGCGCATTTTTAAATAACTGTGCATGAGATTTTTTTCCCTCCTTCTATGTTTGTACATCTAAGGCTCCTATGTCCACTAATTCAATACCAGCTGTAGGTAACCTGCCAAGCAGTAACCTCAGAGAACAGCTGAGAAAACTGTCACTTCACGACTTTGAAGTTGACTGATCCTCCTCCTTACCATTATCCCACAGGTATTATTTCTTCAGTGAGAGTCTGACACAATAGTCTGGTCTAAGACTTGTCAGATTTATCTCCTATTGGTCACTCTGGAACCAGATGAGACACAGGGAGAGAATTTTCTTCTCTTTATTCTGTACCACCACTGCTGTACAGCAGTGAAATGAAAAACTGGAGAAAGCATAGAAAAAAAAGGGAGAAAGATTTACATTCCATTTTGTTAAGATTCTCAAAGAAATTTATGAACAATTTTTGACTTTCCCACCCTCCTCTAGAAGATAGTATTCAAGCATTTCTGAAACTCAGACCTGTACTGAGTTTTTTTTAAGTTGTGAATTACAAATTTGATGCAAGCTAAATTTCTGTTCACCTTAGAAAATCTTTGCCACGTCTACTGTAAGGTCCAACATTATTACAGTGCTCCAAGGCTGCTTTTCCCAGTGGTGCCGGTCGTGGCAACAGCTCAGTCCAAAGCCTGTGTAAGTCTAGAGGAGCTTATTGACCGAACTGATATTTAATCCAGCCTTTACTGTAAATTAGCGTTATCCTATTAAGCAAAAGATGTCAAATGACTTACTGCAGCTAAAGATCCTTACCTGTATCTCTTGACATAAAGTCCTTGTTGCCATGACTCCATAGCTTGTATTTTATACTTAATGTTTTTTATTATTTGTCCCCATCTTAACTGAAAATATGCTCTTAAATCCACTCCTCCAAATGATTAATTTTAAATAAATACTTCAAGAAAGTATCACTGTGAATTTGAAGCAAGTGTTCAAGTCCTACTGATGCCAATAAGATTTAAGACTGCTTAAATACTTCAGTGAACTGGGAGCAAGGCGAGGGATATAATGTGTGTTGTAGGTTGGCCTTGCAGAGGTAGGTTGCCAAGATGGGAAGTTAGCAATACAGTAATTATGTAAAATGCACACTTCTAAAACTTCCTCTAAAGCAAAATGAGGTGTCTCTTCTTGGCTAACTACACCAGTCTGTGATGCTCTGTGAAGGGGGATTCATTCCTCTTTACCAGAGTTTTATCTATTGCCTACAAGATGAATATTAGTTACACTGACTAATCTCCCACCTCTCTGGTGTTGTAGCAAGAGTAATCAAGAGCAGACAAGTATGCACATACTAATGAACTGCAACTGAAAAAAATAAATGGTGCCAAAGCTAGCTGAAGTCATAGGCTTTGCTGTGCAAAGCCCCATCAAACATTTCACAAACAGAACTTCTTGTGGGGCTTTCCATTTCTTTAAAACAAAACAACAGAGTAGAGAGACAGAATTTGAGAATTTCACAACATAAACTTTATTCTTTGAGACTGAGTTCTTTGAGGTTGAGCTACAGGAAGGAAATGCCATCTTCCAGCCTAGGTATATTCTTCGTAACTAATCATTTCCTGCAAGACACTAAGATGGGAACATGACAGATGACTCCTCTGCACAACCCATTTGGCCCAGTGTTACAGCAGAAATCAGAAAATGTATTGGATTTTGCCCGGAAAAGAGATAGCATGTAATAACCCTTTTCTAGGAAGGATAAATAACATGCTGAGTGGAGGCAGAAAAGCACCTTATCTGCTAATTGTAATGGAAACTGTAAAATCAATATGGATATAACTGACTAGTCAAAGAAGTTTCAAATTTCTGTTCAGGTCTGAGTAATGAAGTGGTGCCCATTTCCAAGAAAGATGTTGCTCCTGTCTTTTTCCATGTCGGCAGTGCAGTTCTGGTTAGTCCTCTCCCACTTTCTTTTTTTTTTTTAATTTCTGTGGGTGTTTAATTTGTGTGGTAGCTTTTCTCTATCTTCTGCAGTGGCAGCAGCTAGGGTATCCCATGGAACTCAGGTTTGTTGATTCCTGGTCCCCTAGCACGTGTCAGAGCATTGGGTTATGTGCTTCTTTCTCCTAACGTTTAGAGAGATCTGCTATTTGCTTCTAGGAGCTACTTGGAGGAAGAAAATAAATGAGAAAAAGCACAGGAACCATTTCAATACTTACAAAGCATTACTCTCACTGTTGGAAGCAACAAAAGCAGTAGCACCTCACTACCACTGCCCTTACCTCCTTTCTCACACTCTCCCCAAAGAACCCCTAAACTGCAATGCAGCTGGATAAGTGTGTTTAAAACCCTTCAATTCAAGAGCACTGGTTTGCTCCAGTGCTTGAGTCTCCACCTAGTAATTTTTCACAGCAGAGGAGAGTTTAGCTCCTGTACAACTTCTCCCAGCTCAAAGGCAAAGGAACCGCTATTGGTGGCCCTCAGAAGAGAGATGATCAAGGGTGAACCTCTTATTGCCCGAGGGACAGGCAGCATCACATTAAGTCAACATGCTCTTCATATCATGCTATGAACTGACATTTTACTGTAACCTGTTCAGTACCAGGGTCTCTAAACCAAATAGAAAATGAGAAAATATGAAGCATGCACCATTAGAGCCATCAAAGAGATTCCAGTGCACCTAAGAACATGACAACGTAAGTGCCTACATCAGCAGCACATTTGCATTAACACTTTGCAGAAGCTTCTGCAATTTTGATAGGAAGAAAACAAGCACCAAGCTCCCAGTGAAGATGTACACTGGATTAATTCATTAAATGCTGATTCTCCAACCAAATAAATGTTCAAATGTTTTAATCTGATACATCTAATATAGTTAATTACCTGACAAGGAATTTTAAATATTGCCCCAAAAGGAGAGGAAATAGAATGTTCTAAATAAAACATGGTTATAAACGGAGTGGAAATCACAACTTCCCTTACATATAAAAGATGTCTCATTCACTCTGATTTATCTAAGAGAAGTGGGAATTTGTATAAATTCTAAATTAAGCACCAGAGGCTATTCACACTGTCCTTTAAATGAGATTAAACACCCAGCCAGGGCTTTGGCAAACAAATTAATGTTCTCAGTGAACATAGCAGAGTGCTTTTGAAGAGCTCTGTCTGTTGATCTATACAGAAGAAGGAGTTTTTTGTTTTCCTTTGATGGGCGAGGGCTACGGAGAATTTTTTGCTATTCTGAAATCTCACATACACAAAAATTAGACCAGCAGAGCTTTGCCTAGGGCTTTTAACTTCCAGAGTACATTCCATTTGGATCTGCCCAATGTGCTCCAACATTTAACTGAAAAAACAAATTAAGTTTAGTAAAAATTGGCTGCATGATTGAAGTCAAACAAGGAGTGGAGTGCATATGTTTTTTCAGGTGCTTATTAGCTACAGTCTCCATTTTCAAATTACTCTAATCACAAAAATCAAAGCAACTGGACTACGACTGATCCAAAGCTGAGCAGCCATTGTTACGCTCCCAGTGATGATTAAGTAAAGAAAATGTTTAAACTATTCTTTTTCTTCAACCATTCCAGGATGTAAAACTGACCAAAGATAAACCCAATTAATTTAACAATAGCAGTAATTATTCTTTTTGAAATGGAAAATGCCTGTATACACAATAGTATTGAAAATTAAATGTCTTAATTCCTACTAACTGTGAGGTGGTATGGAATAATTCCTTTTACTCAGCTGCTACTATTAAAATAATTACACGTCTAGTTTTTACTAAAGGGAGTTTAAGTAGGGAAGAATAAACAGATCAAATATGAATACCCTATCAAACAGAATGGTACTAAAAAGTTAGGTGTTCTCTTTCAGCCCCTGGGAAATCAATAATTACTTTCTGAAGTGATGCTTAAAAATATTGGCCTGTAAATTCAAGCAGATGTCTTGATGCCAATCCATTACAGGCCGGAAAAATAAAAAAAACAAAAACAAACTAAGAAACAAAACAACAACAACAACAAAAAAAAAAACCAGCTTGTTACTAAGTTATTCCAGGCAAATAAAGAAGCTCAGGGAGTCCTCTGGCAGTTTGACTCTAGGGAACAAAAATAACAGGCAAGGCAAAGCAGTCCATTACTGAGATTTCCCACACAGAACATGACATGGATCAAAATGCCGCACTGGCTGCTGAGACATGTCAACAGCTATCACAACCATCTGTATTTTTGGTAGTGCCAGCCAATAAGCTCCGCACCTATATTATGAAATATCTTTCAAGTTTGCTACATTTTATAAAACCAAATTCAGCAATGTCACTTTTTTTTTAATTCATCTTGCAAAATGTTGTGAGACAGTCTTTCATTTATTTGCCCAAATGAAGATTGCTTTTGCTCAAACACTCTCTGGATAACAGCACTAACCATTTTTGTTAGGTAATGTTTTCCCTTTGTTTCAGACCCTTTCCATCTGTTCATTTGTTTATCGACAGAGGAAACCAATTTCAAGGCAGACAGCAATACTGAATTCAATATATTTTTGCATTTTTCTTTTTTTCTTCTTCTTCTTGCAAGTCTTTCCCAAACAATGTATTTTTTCAGCTATAGTCTACTGGAAGCATACTGCAGGGCCATTTCATTTTTTTTTTAAATACTATTTGAAAGAATACTCGAATACAGAAACGTTGTTGTGACTATATCTTTAGCAAAACTGCATCACAAAGTGATAAGATTCAGTACTGCAATCCCTTTCCAAGCAAATTCAAAATCCAAAAGAAAAAAAAAAAGAAAACAAAGTCTCAGATTTTATACTTCCAGCATATACTTCCTGTTGGTTCAATAACTGAGGACTCCAAATTCCTCATGGGGTGTTACCACATCAATAATAGGAGGACATGTCTGCACAAACCTCTCAACCATCTTCCTCTCAAATCATCTTCTCTTCTTTCCCTCTTAGCCTACTAAATGTATAGACATCTTTGGCTACATTTATAGAACTTACAGCATCAGATCCACATACGTAAAAAACCAAAGAAAGCAGCTATCAGCTACTGAGGACTAGATAAATGATCCTAATCAGAAGCAGCAGGAACAACCAGATGCTTTTATTTGTTTTTAACCTGTATTTCTCATAGAAACAATCTTACAGAGGCATATTGTCTGTCCACCTATCTGTCACTCCCATTCTGACAGCGACAGCGTCAATTCGACACATATTGTTGCCTGCTTGTTTGGCTTCTAATGAGGGAACATGGGGAAGAGCTGGGAATCCTGGAAGGAGGGGGATGTTAGGGGATGTATAATAAATACTAGCAGCATTGCAGACAGACATGAGGATGAAAAACACCCAAATTCACAACAAACCAAGTTTCTAAAGTACTGCAGTTTAAAGAAGGACCAGTTCTATCTTCAGGAGAAGAGTGAACCACTCTGCTTTCATAGTTCCAATGTTAAAACATTGTCACAGGATGTGATAAAATAGTGATTCTTCAAAACCAGAACCCACATCAGCATGCATTTTTGCCAATAACATGTAAAACATGCTGATTTGGACGTCACTGGTACATTACTTCTGTATTCTTTCTTGCTGTCTGTTTTGCATTTAACCAGTAATGTAACCTTTTCCAGCTTCAGATATTTTTAATTCCTCAGCTGCATGCTTTTTTGTTTGATAGAAAAATAGCACTGAACCAGTTTACTAGCCATTGATAAAACCAGAGTTTGCTCTTCCATTTTTGGGAATACTCTTGTAGTTCTCTTTCTCTGTCCTCCTTCCTAAGGCAGATGTTTGGGAAAGCTTATTTTATAGGCTTCATTGCCAGCCAGACATCTTAATCACATGGAACACCTCAATTTTTTCTGTATCATCTTTGATTTGGTTTTCATGATCCTCTAAAAGAATTTGAATAGTACGCTGTAAAACAAAACTCTATCTTGCCAGGTTGGATATTATTCTTTTGAGGTTATGCTTTCTGGTAGAAATTTAACAAAAGCGCGGAGAATACACCTCAAAATCTATTCCAGCAGCACATTAGGAATGGTACAGGAATTGCTTTCTTAATCTCATATCTGAATGATTTTGCAAGGTCTTTGTACAAAATGTTGTATCATTCTACTTGGCATGTTAACATCTGCACAACATTTTAACCAGAACAACTTTTGATCTCTGCATTTCAACCTAAGATTGAAACTATTTTATGCTCCCACCCCTTTCAGTACGCCTAGTCTCCATGGAGACTGAAGGACTACCACTTCTTTTTTTTTAATTAACACCATGGCCATATGCCACATGACTGCAAATGCAGTGAAATTTTCATGGGCTTTCCACTCCATTTCAGTAGGATTATGGGTCAATGAACCTTGAGCAGGGAGAGCTTATAGACAGTGCCTCCTGGCAGACCACAGAAAAGAAGTTAACATGCCTAAGGAAAAGATTCACTGAAAACCAACAGCTGAGTGCAAGACTGTTAGACTTGCTCCAGAATGACGTCCACCATATCTCCGTATTTGCTTTTTATGTACCTTCTTTCCAAGGTTTTTAAAACCCTTTAAAGCATGTAATGCGTAGTATTATTATCCCAGCCTTACGAGCTAGACAGCACTACTGCCCGCACTCTCACATGTAAAAAAAATAAGCTGTGAATGCACGAACACATCATCATTTGTCTAAGGTCACACTAAGCATGATGCTGCAACCTGCTGCTGCTGGCAGGGCCATACTCGCTGCCCTGTGCTCTCAGCACACTCTGTGCTGTGGCACCACACCCTCATGGCATGGCCAAACTGCTGCCCAAGACGCAGTCCCTTTCCTGTATGCTTAGCTAGTATGTCTTGTTCTGCAGCCTGCTGCACTATACCCACACATCTGATCAGTAATTTCCTTTCCTAAACATTCTTATTTCCTCACGTTATTAATTAGCAGCACAACCTATACTTTCATATGTAGAGTCCATCCCAAAACGATCACTGCTGTTCTTTGGATAAGAGTAGCACCTCCACAGACTATCGATCAATTATAGGACCCGAGTGTCACAGTGTAAGACATCTGTGCCTTGAAGAGCTTACAGTTTTAATAAGGCAGAAAAAGAATGGGGAGATTATCTTACCCCTCATTACAAATCTGCAATTGAGGCACACAATTTCTTAGATTACTTAAGCTCTAAGTAATTTGTGGACAATATGTGACCTGCACCACGCGCAAGCGTGTTATGCCACCTGTGTTATAAATACAGCAATACTTATTTTTGGTAACTGAACATATATATTGAAAATAGCTTAGCAAATGCAAAAAAAAAAAATATGTATTTTTATTCCAATAGAAATAATTATGTTCAGCAAAATCTCTGACAGCAGTATATACAAGGACTTCAATTTCCCTTAAAACACCATGCCTTTTCTGACTGATGCAATGGAAACAGCATATGACACTGACTGCTGTCCCAAAACGCCTCACACAATTCAACAACTGCTGTGGTCCAACAGTCTTTTGTAATCATCTTGCATTCTTGTTTTTCTTGTCTTCATTTTAAAACAGTAAAAGAAAATGTGAAAGGGTAAAAACTAACAGTCTCAGCTCAATACCTTTTGTGTAATGAACCAAGAAGAGTTTGGAATTAAAATCACATTATTTCCTATGAGGGGAAGACCCCAACACCAAAACACTTTCCTGCTCTCTGCCCTCCTTACCATGCTAACTGGGGTTGTAGTCTCAAGTGTCTGCAGAAATGCACCAAGCAAAGCTATTGACTATGCGATTTTGAAGAGGGATGAGGTGACAGTGTTTTGCTTTGTATACTGTATGTGAATCAACCGAGGATCCACAGAGAAGAAGCAACAGGGCTGATCAATCTTTATGCCTACACAATCAAGCAAGGCTGCATCTTCAAGTCCCTTTACAGACAGCTCATAAAATGATGATATTGATCACAGTGCCTAAATTTGTGGTTTTGACAATAAAAGCGATTTGTTTAGGGAGGGAAATGGCTGTATGAGGTGAATGCATGTGGTTTATTAACTTCCAAAACTAATTCTTCTAAGCAATAACATGAAAAGTGAGACAGAACTTTTTAACCTTGAAGATGCAACTTCCATTTGCCTGCGTGAAAATTTACAGTTTAGCTTTTGGAGTCAAAAGGAGTTAGCAAGGTGTGCCTCCACGCCACAGCTAACGTTTGAGAGCTCTTCAAAGCAAACATTGTGAGTTCCCCACAGTACACATGGTCTGTGAGATTCAGACAGTACTGACCTCTGAAGGTTCCTTCTGCCTTATCCAGCAGTTTCCCTTGCTATAAAGGTGGGACAGGCATTTATCCAGCCCCAGGCTCCCCCAACTCCAGATCTATCACCTGTCTCCATGCTCTGAGCCACCTGCACTTCACATCCTCCCAAGACACTGAGGGAGGAGCAAACAGATTTCCTGTCTGGAGGTGTAGGCCACAAACTTCCTCACGACGGGGAATAAGCACTGTAACAGGGCTTTTCCTAACCTCGTACAACTCCTCTGCCCTGATCCCCTTCATCTGGAGTGGCCCCAGCACTTGTGCTTCGGTGCATTACAACTAAGGTCAGAGGCTGTCCTTGTAGGGACATTCTTTGACTGGGTCTATAGCTTTTCACAGTGGGATTATACTGAACCACACTCTATCAGCTCTCACCTTTGAGAGTGCTACAAGAGAGATGCACTTATTTATAAGTCCAATTCACGGAAAATAGAAGAGAGGATAAAAAGGGCAGCTGCACACAGTATTGAAGATGTTATTCAGATCAAGATGCAGCTGTAGCTTCTTTCATAGTAGCCAGGTAGCTAAACCCTTGGAATTGGGAGCATTAGACTACAGCACTTGTGTTCTCATATAATGGAGATTATAGCCCAGTTCCAGTGGAGAACACAGCCCTGCAAGCATCCCTGTCTTGGCACCGAACAGGAGAGCCAAGGGCTACGGAAATGCCTCCCTTATGTTCCAGTGAAATGCAATTTTTACATCTGACTTCCAGAGCTGGGAGTTTTAGCTTTTCCATCATTCTAGCTGAGCAGGGTATCTGCCTGTCTGGCACCGAGGCTCACAGCCCCTCAGATGAGGGGCTGCAGTTTGCTCTGTCCATGTGGAGCCTGCCATAGTAAGGCAGATCTCTGGACTCTGTGTAACACTGCAGCAGCCCCAGGGGCACGTTTCTCTCTGAGCTCCCACGTGAGCCTGGTTGCTTCCATGACAAGTTGTCTACCTGGTTCCTTGTCTCCAGCCTTCCCAGCCAGATAACACCACAGACAGATAGTGCAACTGCAGCTTTCACTAGAACTGTTTGCCTTCCAGAACAGCTTACCTGGCTGAGGATGGGATCTCAGTGACAGAAAGCCTAGGTTCTGGGACACTTAAATTACAACACAAATGTAATGATCATTATTCTAGGTCATAGGCTACACTCATAGCAATACAAAAGCTACACTGTGGTTTCCACTCAAGAGCCCAATTTCTGTTTTCTGCCTTCACACCATTAACGATTTGGTTAGGCACAGACTGGATTTCAGTCTAATAATTCCCCGTCCTCCCTTTCAGGATACATTAAAGTTGAACCTTTACTGAACTCCAAATCCAGCCTACCTGATTTATGACAAAGGGCCCTTTCAGCACCACAACACCACACTGACAATTGCTGTGCACTGAAGCCAGGTCTGCACTGTGGAGGCCAGATTTTCTGGGAATAATACGAGCATGAAAAAGCAGCTATATGAGGATGGAACAAGTAAAAGATAGCATCCTACAGAGCCCTGTCACGCAGTTGATTGACTCTCATATCCAAGGAAGTACAAGTGCTTATTGAAGAGTTTTGCATAATTAGCTATTGATAAGAATTCAGCTGTCTGGGGACTCCAACATCTTTCTCCTCTACTGTCGGCCTATTCTCATGAAATATATAAAAATATAACTATCTTTGAGCCAGCTATGCTACTGTGAAATTTAAAACACACATGCATATGCAGCATGATCCCATAAGGTTCATTCCCTTTGAAAATCTGACAAAAATTTCCCTTGTTCTCCAACGAAAATCCAGTGAAATTCAGGAAAAATTGACCTAGCTACAGTTACTTGCTTTACTCACTAAAAATGACAAATGTATTATTGAGTTAGCACATGTAAAGTACTGCTAACTCTATTTATGACATAAATAAGTACAAATTATTTCCTTTCTAGAAAAACATCAGATACACCTATTATTAGCAACAGATCTGCATTGCATACTGAGGTACTTGAGTATATACATACATATTTGGCTGTTGACATTCTCTAAAATAGCAGGAATATTATGTTAAAAATAGAAGGCATGAATATTGTTGATGTGTAAATAAAAAAGGAAGCAATATCCACAGAATTCAGAAACAGTATGCAAATTAGGACCTAACGTAGCTACAGAAAACAATCTCATATTTTAGGAGAAAAAATGCTTGAGAGGTTAACTTGATATCTTTATGCACATTCATAGAGATGTGGTTAGCACAGCACAAATTTAGGTGAATTTAGTGTACAACATGTTGAAAATGCAATGGCCTAATAATGCACAAATATATACAACTTAATTCATAGATTTTATTAGCCATATAAATCATTCTTAAGGCTTGATATGCAGCTGTACTAATTTTTTTTCCATTTTTTTGACATAGGTCTTTTGGAGAAAAAAGCAGCAAACGGTGAGTATACTTCATTGCACCCAAATTACAATTTTTCCTTGAAAGTTTCTGGGGTTTTCCAAATCCTCACATCTCCAGTCTCAAGTTTTTTTGAAGACTATGGGAATTCAAGCTGCTTATGGTCACTGCCGTCATATCTGGCTTAATACCTCTCAGAGCAAGCTTCTGCAATGATACTTGCTTCTGCTACAACAAAAATATATATACTTTCCATAATATTAAATCCTTCCCAAGTACTGTCCACAAAAAGTCAAAAGCATTAAATTATTTTCTTAACTATTTTTTTCTAGGTCTCTACTGCATGAAAGACCTCCCGCTGCATTCCTGTTCTCCAGCAACATCTTTCCCTAAAGTAACAGCACTTTTTAACAGAGCACATGACTCTGTTAGCTTTAATGTCATAGTTTTGTCACAATTAGGAAAGAGATATTCAGAAGAATAAATTAGAACTTGACACAGTAGACTATTTGAAGAGTCCTTTAATCTTCTGGATGATTTTAAAAGTTCAGCTGATTATTTCATTTGGAGATCAGAACAAAGCAACTCCCTCCTCCCCCTCCTCTTTCTCCTCTTGTAAAAGAACTGTGACAGCCTGGAGAAATATTGTCTATCTTGGTTCCAACCACTGCCCTGGAGGTGTAAAGCTATAGATGAATTCAATACTCTTGTTTCATTGCTAATTTCAGAGGGCATGTAGAGCTTCTTGTTCCCCTGGCTTTACAGTAAAATTGACATTCTAATTTTAGAACAGGAGAGTTCTGTGCGCTCACAGACCAAAAATGCTACTTTAGTGATAGGTTTAAGTATAGATTTTTGCATCTTAAGAACATAGAATGAATGACTTAGAACTTGCCAGGATAAAATGGTGTTCAGGAACATTTCCTCACAGCCAGATGTTTAAACAACAGCCCTCAGATTGCCTTTTGCCTGGGAGATGACTGTTTAAAATGGCTTTGCTTAACCTTCCCTACAGCACTCCACACTGTAGCTGGTAATTGCCCTGATTTTAGAAGAAGACAGCAGGCAGTTCTTACAGCCTATCTGCATTCAGTGGAAGATCAGCATCTCACAACCTGGCCAGGAGGTTCGTACCTGCTGTGGCACTGCACCTCACACCAGCAGCATCATTAACTCCCTCTTGTACTGCCAGGAAAGCAGCGTCTCCTTCCTTCCCACTGACCTACTTCCCGATTTCACTCTTCGGCAGCACTCTGGCTATGCTTTGTGAGCACCAAGTATACATTTGCCCTGATAACATCCCACCTGTCATGATAAATACAGAGAGAACTTTAAATATAGGCTTAAATATAATTCCTGCCCTGTTCCCACATACGAGAGTGAACACTCACATCTCTGGTAAGTTCCCAGGAATCCCCCCTCTCTTTGGCACCCGAGCTAAAAGCAAGAATCCTAAACAGTGGGAATGGCAGACCATCGACAGCCCCAGTGCTGCAGAAGTGGGGAGCCTGACCAAGCATGAGTAACATCCATCAGTACAGTATTTTAACAGTTACTACAAGATTTTTAGGTAGGACATTCAGACTAATCTAACCAACAATAGAGAAAAATGCATTTTTTTTAAGCTACATTAAAAGAATGTTAGGGTTGCAAATCAAGAAATGTAGTTCATGTGTTTCATTATAACGATCTTAAATAATACATGTCCTGCTTCTTCTCTTGGTCTCCAACTAAATGCTTGCCTTCTTTACTCTGCCCCGAGCACAAGTCTACCTTCTCCACCTTCAAAAGTTCTGTTTCTTGTATATTTTTGTTACGGAACAACTAATACTCAGTCTCCAAAGTGAAAGGGAGGCCAGAGTGTCGTCTTTCACCCCAGCTGGCCAGCAGACCTATATACACAGAATAATGCTTGCCACTAAAAAATTATTCTATGTAACAGCTGTTTTCACCTGTCTGATGATTGTGCATTCTTACATCTCTTAATTCACCCTTAATTTCTATGTTGCTGAAGGAAGCATCTGTATAATCATTAGCTGTTCATTAGGACTGCTCTCAGTAAGTTTACAAGTTGTGATTACAATTGTGGAGTAAAATCCTTATTTGTAGTTTATCCAAAAAGCAGCAGTAGCATTTCTTTTCATAAACAAGATTAATCCTTTAAATCCCTGGGCAGGAGATATTTAACTAGGAGAGTTACATAAACATAATGAGAGTGCCAAGACATGAATCCTAATGTAAAGAGCAAAATACTACTTTCACAAAACAATTGCTGATGCCCACTATCTCAAAGGCTGATCAGAAGCCTACATCTCTGAAACTGTGCATGCACTAGTGATAGCTGCAGCCTTCACCATTTGCTGCTTAGAGTCACTGGAAAGAAGATTTATTTTCATGCCATTCATGAGAACAAAATCTTGATTTTTGAACAAACAGTAATTTTTCATCAAGACATTGTAATTCTCTTTGAGACTCTTAGGGACTAAATCAGGGGTTTATCTCACTGAAATATATAAAACAAATGTAGGATACACCCACGCCCTCTCTCTTTCACAGAGCACATGTTCTTGGTATTGAATGTGCATAAAATCAAATTTGATTCAACCTATAAGGACTGAAAATTAATTGCATACAGATTGTGCAAATGTATCTCTAAATTAAATATAGATATCAGTGAGATTATGGGAGCATATTCCTCGTGGTTTTGAGAGTTACAAGAATAATTAAAACTATTCAAAATAGTTTGTTAGAGAGTTCTCCATTCAATAGCTGACAAACTTGTGAAATTTTGGAGGAATTCAGAATAAACTTGTAACCATACAGCCATGTGCAGCAGAGTTCAGGATAATGACATTGTTTTCCTCATATTATAAAATGTTTAGAATTGTTAATAAACATTTTAAAAACAGGAGAGCATTTTACTGGCTCTATGCTTTCCAGAGAGGACTCAGAAATTGGAAAGGCAGTAATTGTTTGGATATTTGGATTATCTTTGGATTTTGCATCCAAATCGCAAAACTGCATTTGCTTTTCCCCTTAAAAATCTGCCCACTTATTTCCAAACTATATGTCTCATGGAAAAAAAAAAAAGATATTATTTAAAAAACCACACCATATAAAGACTTGTGAGAGTCTGTCTGCCAAACTCTCCTCTGCCCAGAACCCTATGGAAAAAATACCATGTGTTCATGTAAGTAGAACAGTTTTTTTAATGAATATGCATGTGAGATTAATTCTAAGATGTCCTAACTTCTGAAACTTTAGAAAGTTTTCCTGTTATAGATGTTGACAAATGCACAAGATACATATATTATACGTATAAATTATAGGTCTTAAATTTAGCATTTTATTATAGTCTTCTTTTGTTCTCTTCTGGGCCTTTCACTTCCCTTGCCTTAATAACTTTACACAGAAGGATCTGCTTGTGTCTGTAAGAAAATTAACTGCCCCAACAATTAACAGGAAAATGCGTCTCAGACAAAATATTTCTTAACTGACTGGTTTCCAGGTACAACATTTGCCACTTTTGAATAGACTAATTGGATCATACAATTATTCAAACAAATTATTTTCTTTCTAGTGTCAAATTAAACATAAGATTCAAATAAACTGAAAATGACCAAGTTCCACTCAGCACTGTACAATCTGTTGAGCCCACAGCGACATGCCACATACAATGCAGCCCTACTTTCTAAGGTGCTGCGAGCAGGGCTGGGTGGAGGAGCCCAGCACGCCTCCATGCAGCACTCCGCTGGCCCACTGAGCTCCATGTGGCATCACTCTGTGCCACACAGATGTGTTTCTTGGTCTCTTGGTATGATGGCTTTCATCTTCACATGGGAGAAGAGCACATCTGGCTGTGCCAGTGTTGCTATAAATGTATGGAGACTGCTGCATTAAGTATAGCAGAAGCATGCTTTGGGATTGATTTTACAGCTGATTTAGAAAGGCAGCATAAGAAACAGAAGATGAAAGCAATATTGTCTCACTTTCTGCAGTATAAATTGAATGGTTATCCTGTTCCACAGTCCCCATGCTGAAGTTCACAACAGTACTATTTTGGAAAGATTCCAATGAATAAAGACTTTAAAAAGACAGTATCTTGTCAGCATTGAAGGTATTCTATAGATAGTTCAGGCAAATCTGAGGAAAGGCAGGCACATGTACTTGTAAAATGCCAGAGGATTTACGGCAAGAAAGGATGGAGATGATAGTCATCCACTCAGCTAATTGCACACTTGATTATTAGCTTCAGGTAATCCCTGAAACTAAGAATAATATTAAAACGTTTACATAAGTGCAAGCAATCCTTCAAGTACCACTCTGACAGTGAATTTCAACCACAAAGACATCATAGACAACTAATCCCCTTCTCATTCTTTGTATTGTCAAGATGAATGCAGAAATTAAGAGGCAGACAGGTTCTTTATCTATGGTTACATTTACTGCTGGACTGTGACTGCATCATGACCAGCCTAAGCTGGCCTTGAATCAAAGACAAAACAGCAGAGCCCTCAGTTACTAAAATTTTAACATGTACCTAATAAGAAATCGTATTTATACTACTGGCTTGGAAAAGCTCTCAGTAACAACTGGAATGATTCCTGTACTTTTCCAAGGAATCATGGAACAAGCCAGTCTTTGTGGATTGACACAGAAGATTCAGCACAGTTCCCCAATCCCACACCTTCTAAAACATAGTTATGTCTAATTTTTCTTAGGTAACATCTTCTCTGTGCATTCCTATGCTCGATTTTGTGTCAAAACATCATAAAACATGATTCATAAACTTACATAATAAGGATGGATTTCAGATTGAAAGATACAGACCTTAAAAAAACAAAAAGCAAAATGGAACCATATAGAATATTAAAACAGCTCTGCAGGACATTAAAAACTGTATACCCTAGATGACACTGCAGGCTGGAGAACACTTGCAGGAGATGGAGCAGGGTGGTAGAGAGGGAAGTACCGCTTGTGGCTGCAGATTGACAGGCAGGGGGAGGAATGAATCACATTACACACTCCTTTCATGTAAGCCAAAATACTCAGAGATCACTCAGACAGCTCTGCCTATGGAATCTGACACCTCGGTTTTCTGTCCTGTTGCTGATTTTTCACAATGTGTGTGTGTGTGTGTGCACGGTGGAATCAATGATGTCCATGACTCTGTCACACTGGGTGGGACCCTGGGCAAGTTACTGAGGTTTGCTCTGCGTTGACTTACATGTGGTAGCTAGGTTTCAATGACATTTTTTCACTCCCCAAAATGGGAATCCTCACACCTCAGCAGTAACAGGCATGTTTTCAGCCTCATCTCATATTTTAAAACTCATCCACTTTCCAACTCTGAGTAATTAGTAGTACTTCTTACAAGATTTTCTCCAAGGAAAAGAAAATCAACAGCACCATTAGAGATGCTTTCACAAGACACATTTTTGCTTGCAGTATTAGATATTTTAATAGACAGAAGATTACTCAGTTGCTGTTTCTTTTCTAATAGGCAGCAAAATGTTTCTGTCCCAGTGGAATTGTTATTTTGAGCCTTAGGGCTGCTCAAGGTTTAAGGACTCCAGTGATAAGTACAACAACACAGAGCAAGCATGATGACGATGAATCCTTAAGGTTCTTAAGGGAAATCTTTCCTCCTCAGGTTTAAAATGATATTTATCATGCTGGATAACACCAGGGTAAAAATAAAGACACTAAATATGCATGAGGTTATCCAGACGGTTGGATATGTCCTTTAGGTACTCCAGCACCATACAGAATTCAAGCCCTACAAATCTGCCAAACCTGGGCTGCCACTGAATAAGGTGCCGCTCTGTCTCTGATCAGTTTTGACTCAAATGCAGCCTCTAGAAGCTAAAGGCATGATGGCTGTGTAACTAAAGCTTCAATTATTCTCATAACTGGGGCAGAAGCAGTAAAGATCAGGAGAAAATGGACAACATACTTATACATGCTGGCAACATTTAACACTGTTTTAACAGCTGTTCTTTACCTTGCACCGGCAATATGAAAGCATATATATATGCAAATTCAAAGGAGAAGAAGCTGTACTGTAGCAAATCTCGCCTGCACCCTAAAACTTTCTTGTATTTTTATTCTTTGCACTTGGCCACGAAGTAGAATAGAAGCCCTTATAATATTTCTGTGCTGATCAAGTACCCATCTAAGGGGGTGATGTCTGACTTTCTCGTATTGAGTACAAAAAATGTTATCGATATAAGAGGGTACAGACACTGCTGAACCTCCTTTACTTCCCTGACTGTTGAGTGCTGTAGTTGTGAACTGTTAAGCCATGCCAAGTTAGACCACTTCCCTTAAGATGGTATGCACACAGTAACGATACAGCTCTGTATCAACAGCTGCAACCTGTCCAAAGATGTTAAATGATACGCAACTGTACATTAATACTTCAGAAGGATATTTTATTTTTTCAAACTACTTCAAGAGACAGTGTAAGCAATTCAATGGTAATTGTCACTTTTCCCCATTTCCAGGAAAATTATGCTCACAAAAAAAAAAAAAAAAAAAAAAAAAACACCACAAACATACAAAACAAANAAAAAATCCCACCAGCAATCCTACAGGAATAGCCTTATAGCCTTCTTTTCTAAGCAGAACTCTAAAATTCATCTGAGATTAAAGGGAATCATCTTCTTCACAATGATGGCTGAGTTGCCCTGTGATATCTCCTTCATCTAAATTTCAGAGGTACAGAAACAGTTCACCTCTGAGGTACCAGGAGACTATCTACATGCCTTTGAAATGCTTTCCTGCAATCTTTTGTTTTTAAATAAATTAGTCTCTTTCAAAGAAACAGGTGGAAAAATCTTCTAATAATGCCTTTACCTAACAGTTGTTGGTTAATATTTCATCTCATTTCTTTTGATTTGCTTCAAGATGATAAACCTACNAAATATTAAATCGATAAATAAAATAGTTTTCTTTTTAAAAATGAAAAAAGTGGGTCAGCATGTAAAAGAATGACTCATTGAGGCTTGATTCACACAAATCTATTTTGCTTCAACATCTCAAAGGATTCTCTCTCAGAGGGCACATTTAAGTTTTAAAATGAGAAATAAAACCTTTTTGACTAATTGCTTTCAAATATATGAATCATAAACATCATCACAACATACAAACTCTTAGAAATATGAAACAGTGTGAAACTCCAGAGCTACCCAGAATGAATGTCTTTGCAGCTGTATGACTGGAAAGTGTAAATGGAGTTAAGCTCTGCAATTGTAAGTCAAATTAATGTATTATATCTTCCTGACTTCATAAATGCTGAGGAAATAGACAGATTTTTAGGGCAGAATCATTACTCAAAAAGTAATTTTGGAACCACATAAGATATCCATCCAGTCCCTAGTAACAATAATAACAACAACAAAACATGAGAAATCTTTTTTCTCATAATTATAAGCAAGAATTCTCATATCACTTTAGGTTTTGAAGATAATTTGCCATAAAAACACCCAAACACACAGACTAGCTCAACCCTTCCTCAATTCTGCTTGTCCTGCGTTTTCAGTACCATACTTGCATATAGCCCGTCTGAGGGCATGTTTGATTTCTACAGTCCTTTTCTTGCTCTATTTTCATCACTATGAATGATAAGTTTCTCACCATGAAACCACCCCATGATGAGCTCATGTGATTCACACCACAGTAGGGCAACATACACTGGAACAGAAAATTTTCTTTCCAGGAAATAACATATCTGTAGTTGGTAAAGTTATGTGAACGCATGAACAGCAAGGAAAAAATAATAATGGTGATCTAAAACATAAAACTGTGTGTATAAAGCATTTTTATGAGCACCAGCAAGACACACAATATAATTATTGAGACTATCAGGCTGTTATTTATGTCACATTTGTTGCTTTTGTTGCAACAAGCATAAGCATTCAGAAGCATTTTAGAATTACAGCATTCTTCAAAGTCTGTCAAATGTACTGGCAAATGCACCAAGTAAGAGAATGAGGCAATAGCTCACTGCTGTTACTGCACAAAAACTGGATGTTAAATAAATTAATGTGAGATCCCATAATAGATTTGAAAATGAGAAATATAGAGCACTAAGACAAAAGGCATAAGCATCATAAAAATAAAGTATTGAGCAGGAAAATGAAAGAGAATAATGCTGTATATTGTCCTGTCTCCTGTTTTACCTAATATCGAGTTAATTTCTTTTATTATAAAAGTGTTAAGAAAATTAAGCACTAAGATACAATATCATGAAAAAAAATGAGACATGTGGGAACAGATGAGGGATACAGCCCAGGAAATATTGTCAATATTTCTTATTGTGTCAATACTATCNCAGGACCAGCATCCGGTTTCAGGCAGTACAAGCCAATAAATGCCACAGAACTGTAACCCAAGAGCGCAACCAAGAAAGCATCAGGTGAAATGCCATCTTTGTAACATCTCCAACAATAAGCATGGGAAATAAAACTGGTGAGCAANCCAGACATAAAATTCTACCTGGCAATGGACAAGCTTTGCCTGTTTTGTACCTGCTTGGATGGATGGTCTCATTCATCCAGAAGCACAGAGAACAATAATTTATTCTCCTATGGGATAACAAACATTTGTACTCCAAGACCAAAACATGAATAAAAGGTCATCAGGATGGCCATTCGTATCATACCAGAGCATCTCGCTCATCGTCTGCACAGCTGTGGGTATAGGAAAGTTCTGCCAATCATGTTTTACTGATAAGGAACTGAGGTCCTTGAAAATCTCTTAGACACTTTTTCTGAAGTTATTAAAGGTTTGCTTTAGGCATATTGGAAAATCTAGTAAGTCTACAGCTTTAGCCACCTTAATAATTTTCCAGATCCATTGCACCTGGCTTGCTTCCAGTCAGACAGGAAACACAGGAGGAGAACAGGCAGGAATCCAGATCTTTCATTTTTGGCAATTCTTTTTCTCATCAGCCCTCACTTGCACAGCAGAGATCCTCAACTTCTGAAACACTGAGAATCAGCACTAATCCAGGAAAACATTTTTGAAGTTAAGTCTATTGTAGTCACATACTGGTTCATACCCCTGATTCAATCATGGTTTAATTTTTTTCCCAAGTCACTTTTCTGAGCCACTAATTAATTTGCATCACACAATTTTCTATTTGGTTTCCTGGTTGTCTGCATGGAAATAGATGGAAGATAGATGGTTCTCAAATAAGAACTGAAGAGCTGTACAGATGCTACAACTGTTAAGACCATCTAATAATCTCATGGGCCAGGATTTAGAGTGTTACAAAATTATTATCATCTAAGAATGAAATCAGAAGAATTGGGGAGAACTTCGTAATTGCTTCACCATTAATCTGGAACACAGTCGCAAATCCATGACTAGCAAGGCACTGAGAACTTCAAATCATATTTGACAGATGGGCTTAATTAGTTATTCTCCTACAAACTCATAATATTTGCTGTTCATATTCATCCTAAAACACCCTGCTGGCTGTGATAATATTTACATGTTAATCCTGTTACGACAAGCTTTCAGTGCCAGAACCTCTCCAAATAAAATGACTGATATATTTCAAACTTAGATAACGAAATGCTTGGGCATCCTGGTTAAGTTTCTCACCTGCACAAGTGCCTCCTTAATCTGTGAAATTACACCTGTCACAGTAAGTTAGCTTTACTAACACTATTTCCTGATCCATGTAAAACTATCAGAAATACAAAAACATTGAATCTCTAGTTAATTAACACGGCCACCTTTACATTCATGTGATCAGATCTTTGAGTTTTAAGAGTAATTAAACAATATGCAAATAGAATTTGTAGAATTTGTAAATGAACCGCAGAGGCAAACAATTTGGTAAAAGACATCAATATTTAACTGTTATCCATTGTGCATATTTGGTGACATCAAACATGTCTAGACAAGGAAAAAATTGTTTCCCATAAAATACTGAATGCACACTCCTTCCCTGTGCAATGCTTGATCTTCCTTCTTAAAATGATAGGCAAAGCAGACGTGACTAAATTTAATGAGAAAAACAACATTCTGAATTGCATATATGTTTGTTTATAATATTTGTTTAAAAACAACAAAGAAGAAGTTTTCAAAAGTGAAAAAACACCACAAAATTTCAGCTGGCGACTCACATGAAATAAGTCAAAGCAAAAGTTATACATGAGTTACTTGTATATCTGTGATCTTGAGTTTTTGCCAGTAAAATCTAAAATGTATAATAGCTCAGGTATCTTCTAATAAACATTAAGCCATGCTTATATTCAGCATATGAAAGTACACAGTAAACACAACCACAGGTTTTGAAGAACGGGTCATTTTGAAGGCTTGCTACTGAAGGATGAATACTGAAGGGAAATAAGATGCCAAGCTTCAAAATTCACCTATGATGTTGCATTGTATTTTCCTGATGAGGACGAGAAATCAGGCAAATGCATTCCGTTGACCCAACAAGATAAAGCACGATGGAAAACTCAGTGTTGATACAATCTTTGATTCTGATCCAATGCCCATTTCAGCCAATGAAAATATTCACACTGTCTATATATAGCTTTGAGTTGGGATTTCAAAGAACCCGACAGGTTGTACTAGACAATAGGAAGCTGTGACCTTGGCATATATACATACATCACTTTTTGACCAGTAAAATTTAGTCAGGTGTGAGACAACAGATGATGTAAGTACCAATATTATAACAGAAATTGTGTAGAAACTGAGTTTTAGTAAGGAGAAAGTGATTTATATAATGATTCTGAAATTATTCACTTCCTCTCTTTTTTCATGACAAGTATTTATTTAAAAATTCAAAAATCTGTTATATATCCTCAAAGCCTGTAAGATTTTGGAAAATTTCAGAAGTCAATCACAGCAAAATTGGAATTCCCATGTTGTATGGCAAGTTTCCTAACAATACCAAACACAATACGAATGCATTAAGCCAGATCCTTGTAACCATGCACTTGACCTACATTTCCAGAAGCAATGGACAAGCAGCAGAAAATGATATAAAAATTTATTCACTAAAGCATTCAGTTGTGATTAGAATAGGAACATCCACCTGCCAGATGACGGCTGTTTGGGAGAGGTCAGCATCCTATGTGAGTGGTTGCACAACAGCAATGGAAAAAGGAAAACTTATTCTCTTCTGCACATTAAAAATTCATAAACATCTCACCAACAAAGATGTGGTGTGTGTGCCATGAATAAGTTTTAGCTTCCTCTGAAAATCTATGGATTTAAAATAAATAAATAAATTCCTGAACAGCCCTATAATTACCCATGGTATGCCTGGCAGCAAAGAATTTGAAAAGATTAAACTAGTCACAACCAAGTGCTAAGAAAGTGAAACATATTCTTCAAAACACTATGTGAAAACAGTATTTCCTGCTAGCTTCAACTTTCTTTGAGTATTAAGATTGAATAACACTTTTGTTCAAAGTGCATGTGGTAGAATTTACAATGCCCTACAAAACAAAGACAGCCTCAGCTTTTCCAAAAGTGTTTTCATTATGCTCTGCAATAAAATTTATTAAAATCATGGCAAAATGCTTTGAAAAGGAAAAACAACCGTCGGTTATTAAAAGACAGGCTGCTGGAAATGACCTACCTGTTTTCAGAGGCAGATTTTCTCTGGCAAACAATAACAGCTGGTGCATATTTCCCCGTATAATCCACACTCTCTCTGATGTCCCACAGGTACGGGCTGCTGGCTCTTACGCTGAAGATGTTCACACCTTTCTTCACCTTTGCCCTAGGAGGAACAAGAGGACAGTTCTCCGGTTATGTACAAAATGTCAGCTCCATCTGTTACTTACTCCTTCACCATTTTCTCGTTACAGCCCCACAGAAAACATTACCACTCATCGAAATTCTACAGGTTTGCAAGGAAAAGAGATGAGAGAATTAATTAAGCATTCCACATTTAAAAATAAATGATATCAAGATAAAAAAACTTATTGAGCTAATGGTATTTACAACATTAGTCGTGTCTAAATTGGGAAGTAGATATATCCTCCTCCTCCTCCGTTATCCAGACTGTGGACACCACTGAGGGTGCTAACACTTTCTTTTGAAACATGCTGTTTTTGTCCTAAAATGAAGTCAAGCTGTTGATAGTGTTTACACCTGGACTTAGGAGCTGAGAACCAGATTACAAGTAAAATCTACTCCTCCCTTTCCCCCAGCAGCACTCTGGATTACTTAAAGAGGACATTTCATGTTTTTGCTTCAGATTTCATCATGTCTTTGAATTCACAAAATGTATTCATTTTCTTTCAGTACTATGGTTTAACTGTTCTGTCAGCTCTGATCCTAAAAACACTCACACATTAGCACAATACTTCTGGTTTTGAATAATCAGAAGAGAATAGGAACAATATCCGTGTTTTAAAATATGTTTTATTTTCATTTAGCCAATATTGTAATCCCTAATTCTTTTCCTCCCTTTCTTTAGCTGAATATCTTAAGGCAGTACTGAATTATTCCAGGACTATATAACGTTAGCCAATTTTCTGAATTAGGAGTTTCTGGTGTCGTTAACTTTTTGTTTCCAAATGTGTTTACAAAACCAAAAAGTCCATTGTGGTCAAACAGCCTCATATATGAGCTGTCAGGAAATGACAGTTTAATTATATTTGCTTAAAATCTCATACACAAACTCCATTCAGTGTTATGGCAAGTTCTCAATTCTGAGGGGAAAAAAACAACAAGGTATGTGATTTTTTTGTATAAACAGCTGCTGCGGCACAGGGATGCTAATATCAGTCAAACAAGCACTATTGTCTCTGCCTCCACACGAAAATTACCTGTGAAATCTTTGAAGGACAACATCACACAGACATTTTCAGAATAAAAAGCCAAAGTATTTCTTCATCTGTCTTGAACAAAAAAGGGTTGTATCTCATTTCTTCTACCACCAATTCCACAGCAGTGGCTGCAATTTTCTTAGCACACCTGGAAGAATTACTATGTGAGGGCCTGCCAATTTGTGCTCAGGCTGTTTCTATGCTAATTTTACAAAATATCTTTTAAGCAGGTGCAGTTCGTAGACCATGAATGTCCCTCAGGACAAGAAGACCAGTGGTCAAAGAGTGGAAATTAAACTGTATTCCTGGCATCACAGAGAAAGAGAGGGAGATGGAAAAAGGGCAGACGATCTAGATGAAACATATTTCAGCATATGGCTCTGGCTAGTGCCAGTGACCTGTGTCTGGTCCCACCTTCCTGTTCCAGTTCTAGAAGGGATAACTGCTGGATGTCAGCTAAGATCCGTGAGAGAAAAATGACTGCCATATCAAGGGAAATGGGGGTGGCTCAAATCCTTCCAAGCTAAGCTGGCTGTGTTTAAGAAACCGATACTTCTGTCTCTGTAATGTGGTCAGTGTCTCTCTAGTAGCTGATTATGGCTGACGAGAACATGCCAGTGTGGAATTTGGGCCACTGAGCTGAGTGCACACGTGTAGGTGGTCACCGTGGATGTAGCGGACAGCACATTTGTTGAGTAACCAATGTGCTGTCCCCCCATGGTCTGCACATGCCATCTCCATGGCATGGAGCCTGCTAGTGACACAGGCAGGAAAACTAATCCTGCAGTGAGAATTCTGGAAATCCTGGACAAAGATTTTAAGCCTTTGAATTCTCCTGGACAAGATTTCTGGACAGAAAAGAGTAGCATGTCTTGGAAACGCAAATAGACATCATCCTCATGTAAAAACAACCTTTTTCCCATGACTGGATGTTAGGAGACATTTTTCCCATGACTGGATGTCCCATGACAAGAAATTAGTAGGTTACAATTACTACTTAAAAACACACGAGGTTATATTGACTATACAACAGGAATGCTTTTATATATTTTATTAACAAAACTAGTAGGGAATTTAGAAAAAAGTAGCCTTGGAGCTTAGCATATTCTACCTCCCCTGCTGGCATATGAGTAATTACTGCAATTGAGTTAGCTGTGCAGGGTCTCAGTTCTGCTAATTGATTAAATTTCTTGCTTATCTTTTAAAAAAGCATTATAAAACAGACTCAAATATGTGGACAAACACAGACACAATAACTCATACCATCCTGTTATTTTCTGTCTGGATTCCTTTAAATGCCAGAGTGATGATGTAAAGCAGCAGCAAAATGGACACAAAACCAGAAAGACAAGCTGAGTCTGTTTACTCTTGACATCCACACTATCCACTGACTGCCAGCCAGCACTGATTTCTAATGTTTCAAAACAAATGCAGATCCTCGTGCACACTCCATAGGATAATTGTAGCCTATAGATCAGCATTTCTTAGAAGACTATTTGGTAAGGTCTTATTTAGTCATCCGATAAAACCCAAACCCCTAATTTCATTGAAAACAATAACAGAACAAGATTGTTATTTTCTACAGAAATAGAAGATTGTAACCCTTTTTAGAAGAATTAGTTAAATATATTTCTAAATTTAGGATTAAAGCTTCAGTTCCACGATACCAGAAAATGCATTTTCTTCTAGTTTGTCTTGATGCTGTATTTGCCAATTGTGGGGAATTGCAGAATTTCATTCACCCAATTTATGATGGCAGTAGCACTTTTCAATTACTGCAGAATGACCTGGATGAAACAGGGTTAATGATAACTGCAGGTATTTCATTTGTCAATGGATAAATCTGAAGATACCTGAGATGAAAACACTGTGACTGCTGTCAGGGCTCAATTACTTTCTTGCAAATCTGCTTTACTGAATTGCTTGGCTGTCATAGGGCTAGCTGGGTCTTCGACCTTTCAGCTGCTCCTGAGAGTGCTCATGAGACAGTCTCTTGGTTCAGCCACCGTTCAGCCTGGCACGATTTCCCAGCCACTACACGCATAAGAAGCCAATAACATGGGTCTTTCATGCATTAGCTCACGGTTACCAGTTAAGTACAACACATTGTATGTTTGCTTAAAATACGATGGCTGGGCAGCAGAAAGGCAAGTTGTTGGAGTATTTTCTATCCTTCACTTTAATTTGGGCCAGATTTCACTTTGGCAAAGTGGAGGAAATAAAAGACATATTAAACATTTCAATTGTTTTTTTTTTTTTTTTCCCAAACAATGAGCCTATCCAACTAAATATTTTCACAGCAGTTTCTACCACTTGTTATTTACCTCTGGAGCACAGTTCTGAGCCTTGTAGGTAGTGCTCACTCCTTAACCCAAATCAACCACAGCAAACAAAGCCCTTGGGAGTCCTCAATCCCTGAAAAATGGTCAATGTTGGCAGGGTACAAAGCAAGGGAAAGAAAAACATAGAAGGAACTCCCACAATCAATACACCACACCTGAAATCAAGCAAATACATTTCCTAAGTGCATAAAGATAGCGATTGCCAATTCTATCCCATGATCCACAAAACACTGTTTATGCTAGTGATAAAAGAGGCTTCAGCTAGACCAATTTAAATGCAGCCATTGTCCTTTTTCATTTATCAAAGTGTGTTTTAGTATCTCCCACTTTTTGCAGCTTACAACCAGTTAGCGCTTAGCTTTCAGCCCATGTCATTACTGCAGGCTGATAATGGCTGTGAAATTGTTACTTAAGTGTTGTATAAAGTGGAACAGCTGGCTGGTGAAAAATAACAGCCTTACAGCAGGCGTGCTGCTAAGTGCCATGGGACACTGTCGACAAAGTGGCTGGTTTGAAATAGCACACGGAAGGGAAAGAGAGAGCCAGAAAGCACAAATTCACCCTCAAGACATGTCAGAGATGAAAGACGGGGAGCACACACAAGCTGCCTGCCTCAGGCAGGGCTACCCCTCCTCATTTCACTCCTGACTGTGTCCTGCACGCAGCACACAAACATCACACATCCCTCCACTCTGAAACAAAGTGCAAGTAAACGAAGAGCGCAAACCCTAAGCAGCTCTAAAGACGTTTCAGACCCATGACATCGAATCTAGATTTCTATTACTGTGAGCACTCAGGGCAAAGACCTGCAGGAACTTTTCACGCTCCTTCTGAGAAAGTGAGCTACTTTCCACATTAAAGCAAAGGCAAAAAAATAAAAAGGAGAGGCTGTTAAAACTGGTGCTACCACTGGTTATCATCCTGTTACCAGTGGTGACAGGAAGGCGGCAGATAAATTGTTTGCAGAAGGGTTTATTTTCAAGAGCTTTTAAGCACCGAGCAGACACTGCTGTCATTTAGAGGGCTCTGGATTTGCCTCATCACCACATCTCCCCAAAGCACTTCCAAAATAACTTGAGGGAGTTACTGTTTCTCTTTATCTTCAGTTTTTCTTCCTGCTCAAAGCCTAATCTTAACCCAGACAGTGTTTAGCTTTACAGGATAGCAGCCTTCAACTTTTCTAGTATTCACCACCTTTGTACTAGTAATAGGTGTGGGGAGGTCTCTCCCCCTACCAGAAACATGCGAATGAAAATGGACCTGTTCAGAGCTCTCCATGTCATGGGATAAACATACC
>VXAV01006316.1:25994-36188 GCA_013399715.1 Alectura lathami | reverse complement strand
GAAAGCCTAATGCACTCATCCAAGACTGCAGCAAAATACTCCCTGCTAGAAACCCAGAAAGCGTTCGTGGTCCTCACACGTGAACACCCAATACATGTCACTGCTCAGAGCCCATTTTTGATGATGGCTATGCCAGAGCTTCCTCTTCATGCAGGCTCCTTCCAGTGACATCATAGCTTGACACAATAACAAATTTCAGCTGCTGGAGATGTAAACATCTCACCTTTATTTTCTAGGGATCTGCTGAACAAAACTTTGAAGAGGCTGAGGAGCTAAAATAGNAGAGTCAGGTAGTAGGGGACTGGATGCTACCGTGGGATCTAGGCAGCAATTTCAGCATGGCTAAGCTGGGAAACAATTTAGATAACACCCACATAACTGTCTCTTGCTAGCAAGTCAGTACCAGCAGAATGATTACTGCCTCAAAAGCTACATTGAGTACATTAAATGCCATCATCCTCTACATGATCTGAGGTCATTCAGTCACTGTACGTTTCATAAATCAGACAATTTTGGTACCACAACACCTCAATCTGACACTTGCATGCTGGTATTTCACATCCAGCAGCAACCTCCCCCCTTGCCGAGGTCTCAGCTCTGCTGAGCAACTTCAGGACTATTTCTATTGTCTTTTCAAGTACAGAAAAATATATCTTAAGCCCACCACCGTCCTTTAGACTACTGTCAATTATTCTGGCTTTGGTTAGGTACAACTATTAAGAGACTTCATACTCATCATCTGAACACTGGGATTTTAGTTTTAGATCCATTTTGACATGGCTTATAAAAGTTAGGATTTGGATACCAGGATTTAATGTACGGAGTGGCTTCTGCAAGGCTTTTTTTCCTTTATTTTCCCCATTGAATACATCATATACAAACCAATGTTGTCAGTTGTTTTTAGAGAAGATGCCTCAAAGTTTCTTCAGATAACACTAATAGTTTCACTGATTGAAAATCCACAACAGAAGAGAATCGGGAGTCCCTGAGATACTGATGGAGTTAGAATAATTTATGGAGAGCGGTCTAGCACAACATAAGCTATTTAAAGCTGTATAATATACCCACAAACTCTTATTAAGGTCTGCGGTTTTCAGCCCTGTGAGACAGAAGCCAGTTATCATTATGCATCACCATGAAAGCAGATTAAAATTAAATCAATCTGTTTATCTGTGGGTTTTCAATGCAGCCTTTCCAAAGCATAACATGTTCCCCACCTAATTAACATTTGGGGAGGAAAAACCATTCCACCTAGACTCTAAACCACCTTCATTCAAATAGAGATACTATAAAAGGCACAGCCCAGGTGGATTTATAACAAATTTCAATTAGTGCAAGGGCACAAGACATATTTAGGCTTCAAAAGTTGAATTTTGCATACCAAGAGTTAAATGAAGTAGATCTCCCTGTAGTATGTACCCCGAGGTCTTTACAAAACTGCCTACAGTGCTCACAGTTTATGTGCAGGCAGTTGTAGATACATGTATAGATGCAAGCATTGCACACAGATTTAGATTTTATTTCTGTGGCTTTCAAAAAGGTATTTCACCTAAGGTAATTCTTATTAAAAACATGCAAAATACACCAGCGTTTGGAGAATTAAAAGGGAAGAACATGGACAAATCAATTTAAAGTAGAAGCAAATACACAGTTTGTAGCTCTGACCTCTTATTTGCTTATTAAACAGGTCATGAGAGGCCCCAGTTCTCAGCAGGAACCAGAAGTTCTGATGCCCTGCAGAACTGGATCATTTTCTTGTAGAAAGACCCTGAATCAGAGCTCAGGAAGCAAACCTCAGGAGTTATGTGAGTAATAGTAATAGCACTGTGCCTCTCTAGGGATCCAAGCAGCTTGAGACTCCCACCACATAGGAAAAAGTTTTTCATATACATCATGGGTGGTCGGGCTGGTGCACCCTTCTGCTGATTTCATCTTGTGGAATGTATGTGATGCCAGATAAGTGGCAAAGCAATGAGAAAGAGGAAAACAGCAGTGTTCTAACCTGAAGTGGCACTTTAGAAACGGAGGCTAGCAGCAGGCAAAATCTCGGAAATAGGATAGATAAGACACCACTGTTACAACTGGTGACATAACTGTCAGAGCTGTTCTAAGGAGGTGTTACTGTGCTGAGGGACAAACTGGCACTCCTGCCCATAGCCATGTATCAACACAAACTGTGAAGTAAGCATAGAGGTGCTTAAGGAGAGATATAGGATTGTGGTTAGAGACCAAGGTGAGGAGGGATTCCATGAACTTTGTTTACCTCAAGCTACTCACCAAATACAGTAGTGTAATGTAACAGTGATTTACTATCACCTCTCCAGGCTGTATGGCACTTTTTCCTACAGAAATGGATAACTGAGAAATAATGAGCAACAATACTAAACAAAATATTTATGTATTCAAGGGTGTGAAGGAAGGTGTTTGTTTACAGAAATGAAAGACAAAGACAAATAGCACTGTCTGCTGATTTAAAATGGTTGGGAGCCCTATGGACTGCTTGCAACTACTGTTTCCAAAATAAATGCAAAAATACGATGTAGGGTCTGAAATATATTTTCTAAATTGCTTGTAAAAATAAAACAATACACCATGTTCCTTCCTCTCCTGACCAAACATCAGCAAAACTGCTAAGAACACAGCCTGTGCTTCGAACAGTTCTTTAAATCAGACTTAGCCTTAAGAAAAGGTGGGAAAAACATAGCAAAGAACTGGGGATTCTGTGCATGGAAAATAGAGTGCTATTTACCTTATTTCACAGGGGAAGAAAATGGCAGCAAATGGCTGCCAAGTCAAGCATGTGAGTGAAGCTGGTTGTGAGCAGCCCTCAGAGAACCATCCAGAGCAGAAGCTGAGCATAACAAGGGATTATCCAGCTACCCATTGCAGGTTAAGACAGAGAATGGAACAACGATTTTTTAAAGTGTTATAGGGACATTTACAGATGTGTGTGTGTATGTGTGTGTGTCTGCATGTGTGTCTGCATGCATACATATGTTTTTATGCTTAGCAGGCAAGCAACAAGAGGAGGAATACTGACTTCACTTAAATTGGCTGAGAACATCAGGAGCACAGTGAATAAAGAAGCGAAGACTGATGGACCACATCCTACAAGTCTTCCAAAGCAAACAGTTGCAGAAATATCCTCTGCATCTACCAGTAATCACTGGGATTAAATTGTGACAAGGGATATCTATACATCAAGAAACTTTCTACTACTAAGGAGGATGGCAAAGCACTGGAACCAATTGCCTGGCACTGTTGTGCAGTCGCAGGCATCCGGAGAGGCTGGACCACTTCCTGTCAGCGATGCCAGCAGATGGAAGAGATTTCTCAATCCTGAAGCAAAGCACATGAATCCTGAAGTGGCTCAGGAAAGCTCTGGACTTGTCAGAGAAAACAGTGCAGATTCAACCAGCAGCCGAGTTCCTTGCAGACTTAAGAGTTGCAGCAACAAGGAGGAAAGCTCATCTCTCTGGAGGAATCTGGACACGCTCAATCCAGAGCAGTTACCCTGGGATGTTTGTCCACTTGGGTTATTACTTGGAATGTACCTGTCCAGTTGGGTCTGGTGCAGAACCTTTTTGTTTTAAAGTCAGCCCTAGCTCTGAATCTGCCTTACAGCTCTCAACAGTGACTTTAGACTCATGCAACCTCAGTGAAGGGTTTGGTGCTTGGAGGTGATATCAGTTCTTTACTAGAAAGTTCATTTCAATCTTTGCAAGCAGGACAGTTCTGAACTATTTCCAAATCACATCCTAATGCAAAATGAAATGACAGTATCACTGAGCAAGGAATGTGAAGATTACCTTGGTAGTGCTAACGAAGACCGATCAGTGAAAATGAGTTAGCAACGTTCCCTAGCAACTTCTCACAGCTGCAGACAAAATCATTTTGTGGACATGACAGACATTGTGAATACAGTTATCTTAAACACGAATTCTCTCATCCATTGCCTACATGCAGATCCCTCTAGGAGGTAACACAGGAGCAATTTACAGCAAGCTGTACCATGACATTAACTTGTTCCAAAAGTAATAAAAAAGACCCATGGATCCATATGTGCTGTGTTTGTCCTTCACTCAATGACATGCATGTCAGACGTTCAAAGAATAGCATCAGAGATGCAGAAAAGCACCATATAACAATCTTTGCTGCAAAAATCCTTAGTCTGCAAACGCTTTTTCAGAGATGTGTTTCCTCACTCATGGGAGCAATCTTGCTGATTCCCAATGACATTACTTAAGGTTTACAGACTCAGGTCTACAATAAAGAAAATGTAAACTAATGTACAAATAAAGGGTTCAAATTCTGTAACAGAGGAAAAGCCTGCATTGCTCCACAGAATTGCCATCGGCATTAAGTGGATGTTCATTAAGCAAATCAAATAGTGTTTCTTGTTTTATATATAAAATCTCAGTCTGCCCCCTATACATCCACACTGACATATTTAACCACCTTTCTGTCATCTGCATAAGAGGCTACCAAAGCAACATTTGCTAAATAATAGCAAGGAGCTTTGCTGCAGGCAAACCCTAACATCTCAGTGCAGCCACTGATGCAGAAGGGAGTTCAATTAATACAATAATGACACTGTTCAAAATTATTCTGTCCTTAATGTAGGGCACATGCAGTGTTGCCTGTATCCAGCTGCAGCAGTTAACCCCAGCGCATGTCAAAGCACAGTTATGGCTCTGATTTTAATGCTGGAAGAACCATAGAAGAGGGCTTGGTCGACCCAAGCAAGCAGAAGCAGAGATCACTTGGAATTACACAAAGCCCTCCTTGTCAATTGCTCTCCAAGACAGAGCTACTTTGCAGGAACACAAAAGCAGCTAGTAATCCTCTCCACATGTAAATCCTGAAAAAACTAATAATTGCACTTCCTGTCAGGCTTGAATTTCATGCATTTCCTTTGACTGCTTTATTCTACTTTTGCATTTTAATATAAGAAAGATGACAAGGATTTAGAGGCTTCTCCTCACCACGTAAGAGTTGTTCAAATGAACCTACTGTGGAATTCACACATGCAGGAACACCCCACTGTCCATGTATCGGTGGTCAGAGCTAAGTGCCATAAAGCAAAATACGGAAGCTTAAAACATGGACTGAGCGAGAATTATAGTGGACATTCATTTTTCTTCTATTTGATGTTAAACCTGGTGTTTAAGACTACAAACCTTTAATGTGCCATGAGTTCTGCAAGCAGAGTGCTCTTTTGGAAAGAAATGTAAGGGCTTTTAGTGAGCTGACATACATACTGGTAAAAAAAATCTATCAACCATTGTCACTTCTGCAGCAAAAACTCTGTCGCAATCATCCCAAAGTGTTAAAACCCTAAATTGTTTGGCACTTTTAAAAAGTCTTTTCAAGAGGCAGAACTGACCATTAGGCAGCTGTTTATGAGAGGCAAATGGTTGTATTCCTGGCTATCAGCTTGTACAAAAAAAAAATCTGCTCAGAAACAAGCTGTTTTTTTTCAGGCAACGGAAACATCAACACAATGGATAAAATAGCTAAATGACAAAGTGACAGAATACAAGAAGGCTGAATAAACTGTGATGCAGAGGGAAAAACTGTGAAGGAAGAGCCTAGGAAAATAACTTAAACCCTAAGTATATCAGAGATTGACTTTCTCTCATTCTTTAAACCATAAGAAACGTGAGTTCTACTTTCAGGAATTCCCATGCTCCTATTGGACAGTAAGGATTTTACAACACAGCATAACGCTGCTGTTCAGCATGCGAAACCCACATGGTTGTAGTAAGAAGGAGCTTAATAGTCTGCCTATGGATTAAGGCATCTTTCAGATCCAGTAAAACCCCAATGCCTCTTTGCAAAGCCTCGCCTCTGATCAATTAACTTCTGTGCTCCTTCCAATTGGATTTGCAGGAGTCAAATCTGTTTTGGGGGGAGGACTTGACACTGATATTGATAGACTTGTGGTCAAAATTAACGTTTGAAAGAGATCAGAGGACAGCAGGTCATGGCAAGCAAAAGATACACTGAAAGTATGCTCTGGATCAAACCAAACACTAATGCTTACATGCCAATTGGCTATGACTGAATTACCCATTAAAAAATAAAATAAATCATTTTTCCAAACAAGATGCCAGCAGCAGCAGCAGAGATTGGTCCTCACAGTAGATGATTTGAGACATTCAATGTGTTCTATTCCCATGAAAGTTACTGTACAAGCCTCACCTACCTCTGTGACCCACTGAAACATCACAGACAATTGAGGTTGGCAGAATATAATACATCCGTATTTTGATAACTAGGTTAAAATTCACAATAAGAAAAAGCCACAAAACCTAGTGAGCTAACACAACAGAGAGATGTTAACCTTAGCTTAATATTTACTGGAGAGACTCAGCACAATAGTTTCACAGATTTCAATGGGGCAACAGAGCCACACTGATTGAAAAGGAAAGTACCCACATCCCTGGGATCCTGGGTACAACACTCCTCTGAAGATTTCTACTGCAAGAGTAGAGCTGACCCATTCTCACTTAGCTTTTAGATCAAGGTATTTCCAGGCGACTGGTGAAAAGAAAAGTCACAGATGTCACTGTCATTCTCACCTTTCTTGATCTTTCTTTCTTTTTTTTTNTTTTTTTTTTTTTTTAATGAATTTAAGGGAGAGGAAAGGCAGGCATCTTTTTCATAAAGAACATGTTGTCCAGCTATAGCTGGAGTTTCCCCTGCAAAAAGTGTGAATACAAACCTATCATTCCAAAAATCACACTATTTTACTCCCACATACAGAAGTAAATGATGAATCAATAAACATTGGTAATGAAAAATTAGGTCTACAGCTCATTCTGGTGAATTGAAATTAGCAGCTCATGAGCCACATTTCACAGATTCTTTATACAGGAAGTTTTCTTTCAAGACCTATTTCAAGTCCGCAATAAAGGTAGCTCTGTGTGCGTCACACTCTGCTGTGAATTCCTTTGAACAACTGCCTTTGCAGCTAGAGGCAGTTTGTAGAGGGACTAATTAAACAATGGCCCCTGCCACCACAGGTCCTGCTGTGAGAAAGCTGATGATGACATGACACGTGCTGCACGCAAACCGCACAAGCGAAGCATGAAAACAACCAGGCAGCCAAAGGGCTGGGGGAGGAGTGACAAGTAGCTTCGGCATGTAAATATATTTCTTACCACCATACTGCAGGCGGGTGTGGTAAAAGTGCCATGAGACTGGGGGGACTCCAGGGTGGCTGCAGTCACATGAGGTCAACATGGGGCTGGGGAAACACAGATGTCATAGCACAGACTGTTATAAAAAGAAAAAGGCAAGTGGCAGCCTCATCTTTGCGGCTGCAGAGATTCCCTTGGAACTGCCTTTTTGGTCAGGAGACATAGAAAGGGAAGCATAATTTATGTTATAAAAAACCTTTTCTGCCTAAGTGCTGCCTACTGCTATCAGACTGGTGAAAAATCTCTTTTCCTGTTGACGTATTGCTTTTGCAAGCAAATGTATTAAAATAAAGATGCCAGGCATAAATATTTTACCAATCATCATCACAAAACAGTGTTATTATTAGGATTATTGTCTATTTGGATTGTATAAAATTCAAGGCAAAGCTTGTAATTCAACTATATCTCAATTACAAAAACCTCCTAGTGTGTTTTAGAAATCACTGTTGCTCACATTGCAAACATTACCAGGAAGCTGCTTGCTGCAACCAGGCTACTTTGGGAAAGGACAGCATAAATCCACCAGTCACTATGTGTAACATGCCCTACTCCTTGCCCAGTCCATGGCGATGGGCAGTCTGAATGGCCTCCCCTGGAAAGATTGTTTCCTGAGCAAAAACTCCGGCACCTCATCATATTTTTTTTTATATATTTCTTGCTCAAATGTTGAAACCAGATATTGTTATCAGCTAGAATAAACAGCCATCATGGGCTCACTGGGTCCCTCATGCAAGACCTGGCACACAGCACGACTGCATGCACAGAACAGAGCTGGCACAGGGCATCTCCACTGCAGGGAGAGAACTGTGGGTGCAAAGGGCAGTAAGCCAGCCCCGGGGTTTTTTTCTAAATAAGAACTTTTTCCTCTTCGAAAAATATGTGCCTAGAAGTCAGGGAGTGACTGGTAGAGGAGATTTACTCAAATGGTTCACACTAAAAACGAAGCCCCCAACAATTTCATCTGACGCCTCCTGAAGGCTAGTTTGAAGACCTTCCCTCTAGGAGACTATTTCTGACAGAGCATTCACTATGCATATGCATGTACTGCAGCAGTGTCGGATGCTGCACTAATTAACTTTCACTCCACCTGGCCAGAAACCAAACCCTCTGAAGGGAAGAAAAGCCATGAACAGCACTGGAGAGTCAAAGACTAGCATGCTTAGCACAGCCTACATGTATTAGCAGGTAGGCAATAGCTGTGGTATATACACTTAGAATAAATTATCTGGTATCAAATGCTCATTGAGTTTGTCATTGAAGCAGAGCAAAGTTAGACTGAAAGCTGGAAACTATCACTCGGTATGATACTATGTATCAGAGGCATTACCATATTCCTTTAGTCATTGACTGACCAGTGTCTTAACACTGTGTTGAGATGTTCTCTGTTCAGAACTAGGGATTAACTAAAACTGGCCAAATACTACAGCTGTCAGTGGTGCAGATAAGGACTTAACTCGTGAAGAACACAGATTTTGCATCTTTGCAAAAAAGCACTGTGAAAGCCTCTTTCCTACTTGTATTCCTAAGGAGCTCCTTACACCATCTCCACTCCACTTGTATAATTTTTTCTCTTCCTCTACTCTGCTCTTTTCATTTTAGCATTCATCCAATAAAACTGTGAGATTTACTCATAGCCAAGGATCCTCTCAATCCATTAATTTATTTCTGGCTACCTTAGAATTTCTGACAGAAATTTCAGCCATTGCTGTTGACATAAACCGGAGCTGTTTCAAAACCATGCTAGCTAATAACAAGAAAATAGCCCCTTGCAAAACAGCTCTAGTATCAGAAGAATAGAAAAAGGCTTTTGTTCAAGATCCCCAAATTGTAAAGTTGACATTACTATTGCTAGAAAAGTGTCCACTGATTTCATTGGTCACGGAGGCTAGCTCAGAGTCATTGCATATAAGTTTATTTCAAGACACTACTGAAACAGCGCTAAATTGCAAGGATATGTTAAATCATATGGCTTTGCTCAGCAAGATGTGTTTGGAAATCAAAGGGTGTAATATACATATTTGCTCCTGTTCTGCACAATAAATTATTTATTAAGCCTGTTTCTCATTTCAAGATTCCTAGACAGGTAGTTAAAAATACGTGAAATGAGTTATTCAAGGTTGGAAACACTTGCAGCATCCATAATGCATCTCAAAGCAGGCCGTGTTGCTTCCAGAACACGCATCATTTTCACCAGTAGTTTGACATATCTATAAAACTTCTGAAGAAGTTTAATAAATCTTCCCAAACCGAGGTGTATAATTGATCTTATAAATTTCCAATGGAAACAGGAGGAACCATTCATTTTTTACACCTTGAGAGGTACCATGTCTATTAGCTTTCATAAGGTACTACTAAAGCTTCCCCAAATTCATTCATCTAAATAAAATTTTTGCACTTCAATCTGCTTTTGCCTAACTACTTTTTTCACCCTCAGCTCATCACTAAATGCACCCATCTATCCCTGTCACTTCTGCAGCTCCCTGCTCAGGAGCACGCTTCTGGCAGTTCTGTACCTTCAGAGCTACAGGCTGTTCTGGGGCCTCTGCATTCAATGGAAGCGTTTGCAGACAGTTTCCAGCTCCCATTCCAGAGAAAAGAATCTGCTCTAATGCTATTGCCCCATCTTTCTTGCATTGTTGCCGGACCATTGAAGATACAAGTTGCCATGTAGTTACTAATTACTGCTTATTAAAGAGAAGTACAATTTTTGTCAGTGCAAGGTAGTACATAATTTACAAAAGAGAAGGGGCCACATAATAAACACAAAGCAATGTAGAAGAGATGGCACTATATATGTTACGAATATGCATTATTATTCTTCCAAGTTGTTGTCACCACTAAATTAATTCATCTTTCTGATTATAAACCTGTTTTAAATTCCCTATCACTAGAGAAACACTACTTTTGAGTTCTGCTAGAAATAATTTTTATTTAATATAATAGAATATAAATAATACATATGTAAGACTAATTTTAATTCTGTCATGTA
>VXAV01006316.1:0-16129 GCA_013399715.1 Alectura lathami | reverse complement strand
AAGACTCACTTATGTGAGTACCAGTTTGCTTAATTTGTTTCTCCATTCTTGACACTGGCTTGGTCAATGTGACTTTGATTCTCAGGGCAGAGGATCTCAACTACACTGATTAAAAAAAGAAAAAAATGTTCTTTTTAATATAATCTGCTAGTGCAACAGGAGGTAATAGAGTGCCCTGGAAACCAGTAGTTCTTAACTACTTGTTTCCACACTGCTACTGACAATTTGGGGGCCATTAGCAAGTCACTTAGAAATGCAGGATAGCTATTACCCAATCTAGAAGATGGGGAAAATTGTATTTGCTTGAGTACTTCATAAACAGGCTATGAAAGCTAAATCATACTTGTACAGTGTGCTGACCACAGCAGAAAAAAAAATCAGAGTGAAATCCTTCCACCGCCAGTAGCACAGGTATGATCTCACCTTAGCACTACGTTAGAAAGGCAATCACTGTACAATCTTATATTAGAAAATAACATTTATTTTGATGAAACAATAAAGACATAAAAGTGTCATCTTTTCAAGTGACAGCAGATAATTTCCACTTCAACGTGTCACTCGTCTAGTTTATGCCCCAGAATACAAGCTGACTGAAGTGACAGCCCAAGAGACCATCAGGAGTGATTCACCTAGTTAAAGGCCACTGTTACAAAAAAGGGCAAACCAAGCTACAAGGTCAGGAAACCTCAAGCATACTGTAATCTTGCTGTTTAAAAGGTTCTGTTAAGTGGTGTCAGGCATTGTTATGTTTCCTGAACAGCCAGTCTGTCTTTAATCTACCTACCTCTGCCTACATCTGCCTACATCACCTGAACAGTCAACTCTGTCTCTGCTCTCCGTACAAAAAAGGCTCAGACTACTGTATCCTTTATCTTTTTTCCCTCTGAAGAATTAGGCAAGTTCTATGTTTTTGGACTTCCTTAAAAGGAGAAGCTGGGTTTTGGCCTTTCGTTACATTTCTCCCACAATATTTTCACCAATATTTGGTAAGGGATAGAGGTAACATGAAGGAAGAAAGGTCAGATCTCAAACTGTCTGAAATGTGCCTTTTATACTTTCTAAAAATCAGAGATATTCAGCCAATAACTTGAGACACGTGAATTCTAGAAGTTGCTAATGAGATACAAACTTGATGGCCTGCCAAGGTCATATTGCCAATGGAAACCTCTTTTTCCCAGCAGTACCACCTCTTGGTGAAGAGATTACAGCAAACGCTCCAAAGAAGTGACAAGGCAGTAGAAAATGTGCAGCCAGGAGGGCAGGGGCTAATGCCTTCTCTCCTTAGTTTTAAATTGGCCAAATCAGGCCACAAGGGTAGTTACAAGGGGAAGAAAAAAAGTCAGTTCTGTATGCTGTGGAGAAAAGAAGATTTTAGGATTTTTTTAAACTCTAATGCAGATGGGGCTGCTTAATAGGAAAAAAAACTAAATTACAGAAGAAGAACAAGAAAGACACACATTAGGATTCTTTTCAAACTGGTAGAAGAGGTACAAATTCAGTGTTGTGGACACCATCAAACAGCCTCATGAACTTAAGAGCTAGAGAAGAGCCCAGCTCATTACACGGTTTTATGTGGCCGGTAACCTTCCTGATCACCACGTATTGCCTGATTGTTTCTCCTACTAAAATATGATTTAGTTCAGCACTAGGAAAAAAATTTTGATTTGGCTCAGCACTAGAAGAGCACACAAGCAATTTGATAAAATGTCAGTCTTGTTCAAATTTTCTTTCTGTATAAATTGAGTGCTAATGATCTCGGCTCCACCACCCTCATGTATTTATGCAGCCTTTTTCATGTTTGCTGGCTTGTTATTGATCGAGTAGTTCATGTAACATAAACTCTAGGGGCCTTTTAAGACAGTTTTTCCAGGTTATCAGCGGGCCATGCTTGTTCAGTACCACATTTTCACACTAGTCGCTGTATTCCCACAGCTATCATCAGAAAGAAAGCGATAAAAATACTGTAGACAGACAACAAACGCTTTATAAAAATGGTACCCTAGATATCTCTGACCCCCAGGTTTGGTTTATAAATGTTCTAGTACGGTATACAAAACCCCAGTTCACCTTTTCTCACAATATCAGAGTTTTACAAGTTTGCAATACGACCTTCAGCTCTCTCGTAAGAATAATGGTATTTCATACATTTCACTTCTTTCCTCTGGAAAACTTGGTGATAGAGTTTGACAGTGAAGCTCAAAACTATATATAGGTTAAGATAGCACAGACCAACTTAGTATAAAATCAGGACATTTCTTGCTGCTAGTGAAGCTAAACTGGATTTGCTCCAAATGAAAACATTTTCCAATAGCTACTCACTCAGCAGCAGCAGCTGAAGAAAATTAAGGCCATAATGCTAGGAACATGAAAGAATACAAGAAATACAGGCAGGGTTCTTTAACCTGAAAATCAGTCCTAATCTCTTTCACTTAAAAAGTTTATTCTCCTTGGCTATTTTTAATGTTGATCAAGAAAATATACATATCAAAAGGAAGATTCTGTGAAATGTTAAACAGCTCAAGAGTGTTCCAATTCATTAGTGACAGGATATATTTCTCTCTCAAATGCAAGAAGAATTTCAGCCAATAAGCAAACCAATTACTATTGCAGAAGCAAGCTAGCAGATGACTATGGGGTTTTGTGGATTATAGCCATCCTTTGTACTTATTGAGTATCTCCCAACCCAAGATCCAAAGATTTTGTTGATCTCAGAGAAGCAGCCCATTTCACTAAGATAAACACTGCTAATTTCTTCTTAGCAGATGAGAAAAACAAAGCCTAAAAGTTCAGGTTTCAAAACTTGTGGCTGAATGTATTTTCGCCCCGAATTTCCTGTGGCTGCAGCCATGATGCCCAAAGGTTCCCCTTTAACCCAAATCACCATGCAGCAGCAGGCCCACCACTGCACTATCATGTCTCTGGCCGCGGTCTCAGAATCTGAGAAAGTCAATTTCAGAGATCAGCATCTCCTTAGAGCCCCCAGTGTTTTCTCATAGGTTGCAAAGGAAATCAGCCTTCTGTGGTCATCAGCGTGTGAAAAGATGATAAAAAGGTTTCTGTGACAACATAGACTGCATATCCAGAGCTGGTCAGTGTTAAGGAACTCTGAGTTTTGCCTTTGATCACAGAGGCATGGCTGTGGGCTCCAGAGCTGCTCTCTTTGGGCTGGATGTATTACACTGTATGACTCTGGGCACAAACGTCAGGTGTGGCCAGTTACAAAGAACACAAAGAATACCTAATTTGCATTCAAAATAAGAAAAATTCATGGGATAAAGGCTCAGGATGTTCAATGACTTATTTTATAAAGACATTTAATACTGCCTCACTGGGAAGATATTGCTCATTGCTTGTATACAGCATGTCATCTTCAAATACTCGTTTATATTGGCAACAGTAAAATGGCTTCTGACAGGGTAAGTGACTTGGCCAAGCCAAGACCAAAGAGGAAGGACGTGTGTGATATAAGCTGAGAAATCAGTCAGTTCCTCAAGGCTCAGGGATCTGTAAAAGCTCACAACCTAGGACTTACAGAAGTATTCTGTATTTATTCATCACGTACATTTTATCTCCTCCTTTCTTTCCTCTCTCACATCCATACGGTCAAGACAAATATTTTTAATTTCTCTAGTCCACTGAAAAACAAAACCTAGACATTGGCCCCCATGGTCCAGTTGTTCCACAAAATTAAACAGTCCACCCATTTCACATTCACTACTCTAAATCTTTCACTGCACAGAACAGCTACCCACTCCTATATATTTAGTATTTAGCAGCTTTCTGAACAATCCCCTTCAAGACAATTTCTTGTTAGAAGGACAGTAGAGTTTACTCTAAACATATTGTTTTGAAACAAAGAATATTTGGGAGAGATGAGTATCTTTTTTTTACTTGTGGTTGTTTTGCACGACTGTTTCTTCTTTTTTGACCTGTACATCCTATATTTTCCATCTGTTCAAGTCATGATTTCCAGTCCAATGGAGCAAAAGCAATGGTAAAAGCATTTTGCCAGCAGCCCTTGGCCTCACTTTATGAATACAGTTGCCAAGTCTTGCTGCCACTCAGGATAGGACTTCAGAATATAAGGGAGAGTTTCAAAATAACGATTAATACTAATACAATTTTCTCATAAAAGCTATATTGAGGGGAAAAAAAGTTCTTGCCTTCTTTTCCTTTATCAGAGAGATCAGCAGAATAAGAGACCAAATAGATGCAGCATGTTCTGGCATTATTGATATTAGCAGCACTGGAGCAGAAACCACGAAGACCAATATCCGCCACCGTGCACCACAGCTTACGCCCAAGGAGCTGCACTGCAGGGCACGGCGTGAAGCAGTTACTGTTCCCCGCACTGCTAGGTTAGAGAAGGGGAAAAAGCAGAGGCAGGCAGATTGAGTAACTTGCCTAAGGTCACACTGGAAGCTTATGGCTTATTGGGTACCAAATCTGTGTCTCCTAGAAGACATCCAGTGTCTCCATCATATACCACTGGCTGGCAGTGCTAGCCGTTACTAGCCTCTTGCTCCTTTTCATCAAATAAAACAGCTACATACAGAATTCACTTACATTCTTCACAAACTAAGGATCTAGCAAGATTCCCCCTTCACCCCTAGCATTCTCTTCCCATCCGGGGAGCACTGAACTTGGAAACATCCAGAATCTTAAAGCAAAAAAAAAAAAGCCAAAAATCAAATACACTGTTTCATTTTTGTTCTAGAAAATTAATATCAGAAGCATTCATTTAGAGCTGTAGGTGTTCAATTTTCATTCCAATTTAAACAAAACAAGATTTTTGAAAATTTTATAAACCTACATATACCATAATTATCATAGTTATAAACCAGCTCTACTTTTAACTGATCACAGTTCACAGAAATACAGATGGCTTTGAAGTCAGATTTCTAAGATGCTGCATTCATGGTGTATGAGCCACTGAAGATTTTTTTACCTTATTTCTCTTAGATAGAAGAGGTTTTTAATATTTATATTTAAAGGAATCTTCAAATGTAATAGAAGTCTCCATGTGTGTCTGAAATTATACCCTTTTAAAGTCATTAATATACAGAAAGCTAGAAAGATGTCTCTGAACATTTATCTACTGAGAAATTATGATTGCCTGTTTTGGACACAAAGCAACCTAAACCTTTGGCAGATTGACTCAGAAAACGAAAACCTGCTATGGTGAGGAGAGTGGATATCCTCCTGGCATGTGTCCTCTACCAGATGAAGAAAAAATAACTGTCCTGGAGTCAGCGGCCAAGTTCTGTGGTTATTTGGTTTACATATCACACATTTGTAAAGGAAAAATGACTTGATTTTATGGAAAACCACTTTCTCCACAAATTCCACACAAATCACCCTTAAAAAAAAAAAAATGTTAAGAATGACTAATTGAGCCCTGAAACACCTAGGTGACAATAGCCAGAGATTTTTGGAGTTTTAGATGTATAAGCGCCAGAGACAGGAGAGTGTATTTTGTCTCAATCAAAGCAGGGTTTCATTCCTTAGATGAAGGCACCCAGCACGTCCTGCATCCCACACAGGTGCCGACTGCAGTGCACCTGTGCATTTGTAAAAGCGAGCAGCGAGCTTTCCCGCACTTATGGGGCACCTCTTCTTTTGGAGGCAAGTTTGCGAGCCTTTGGGAGCTTTGGCACCAATGCTCGTTTCCAGGACCACCAGCCAGGACAGGGCAGTCAGCCCCAGAAGCCATAGTACTGAGCTTACCTCCAGTTTTGACAGAGCTGATGAGTCACTGGTGAGGGCTAAAAGAACAAAATCAGCTCCACACACACCGCTCTTCCATGGTACTTTCAGACACGCAACCCCAGCTTACAGTGCTGGCACACTGAGCACCAAACTTGAAAAGACAACTGCACGGTCTCACTTGCATGCAACGCACAACAGCTCTCAGGTTGCCAAGTACAGCCTGATGATCTCTGCTACTCTTTCTTGGACGATATTGGTGGCTCTAGTGAGCCTCCCGTAATACCCCAGTGCTTAGAGAGTAACCAAGTAAATCAATGTGGCACTTAAATTTATACTCAAAACAAACCAACACCAGCCACCACCACTCTCAGATATTTTTCATTTCCAGAATTGTTCTTTGTAGGTCAGTAATAGTATGTTTGAGTTTCCAAAGTATAAAACAGAGATAGGCTTATAACAAGCTGTGGGAGGTGTTTAAGCATATAAATCATGCTCAGATGCCTAATTTTTGCTCACTTTCTCTAAAGTACCTTTGTGGATTTGAGCTTTACTGATCTTAACATGAGTTCAATGAGAGATTACGAGCACCCCAAACCTCAGCTCAGGAAAATTTAAATGTTACCTCCTACTAGCACATAAATGGCTCCCAGGTCTACTAATTTAATTTTTTATAAGTAGTACTCAAAAGCTTTTTGTTAAAGTTGTCCTTTCTCACTCCAAGTGATCCCATCTCAGTGATTCATACAATATTAGACTGAACAATACATGAAACATTGAGTCAACCAATCGCAATTCAGTTTCTGCAGAGAAGAAGTTGAAGGATTTCATGGAAATTCATACATGAGAAAGTGAATTCCCATACCAAGAGAAGAAAATAAATAAATAAGGTACTGAAGAAACAAATACCAGCCTTACCTCAGTGTGAATTGATCTTCTGTTGAATTTTTAGCAACAGATACAAGGAAAGTCAAAATGTCACCTTGCTTCACAGTCTTTGATGCATACCGGATAGCAATATTATTATCCAACTTCATTTCATTTAAGGAAGGGCCTGCATGGGTCTGGTAAAGGAAAACACTTCCAATCCTCTGCAAGGGAGGTCCCGATTCATCAATGTCATTGCGTCCTGGTCGGATCCCATTACTTTTCCTAACATCCTCTTTGGTGCATTCCCCTTTCTCATCTCCTGGTTGTATGGCATAGTACAGCTCCACGGGGCTCCCTTCAGAACGATCAGTTGGTTTCTTACGGCCAGCAACAACCGTGGGGGGGTTAAACCAGCCTGGCAGCAGCTCCAGCTCTGCCACACACAGCCCCAGGTCCCCTTGCAGCCTGCAGCTGCCCCTGACTTCCCGCGTCTCCCGGAAGGCAAACACCCGCAGGCAGGGCAGCCGCTCCGTCGTACTGTAGTCATCCCAGTCCCGGCCCACGATGTAGAACAGGACCTGGACTTTGGGCTTGCTAGGGTAGATTTTGTCACTCATTATGAAGGCCTTAAGTTTCCAGTTAAATGAGAACTTGTTGGTAGATCCAAATGGATTTGAAGACAACATTAAGTCCTGGGGCACAACTTGTTCAATGGAAAAAGGTCCATAGCTGGCATTTAACACAGGTGGCCTCTTGGATTTGTAGATGAGAAAGGACTCCACTCGGGACTGCAAGCTAGAATTCCTCATAATATCCTGGTTGGCTTCCTTAAGAAAGAAGGAAACTTCCGCATTGTGGATACGATAGGTCACAGGCAAGTAAGTTGGCAGTAACGAAAATCTCTGTATGCTTTCCAGGATCCCTCGACTCTCAGTCACTGTTGAAAGGAAAGGAGAGATTAAAAGATCAGACCTTCAAATCATACTGTGAAATAACCTACCTGGCTTTAATGGGGGACTGAAGTTGCTGTAGGTGGTGTTAGTGGCAATAATAAGCATCATCAACCCATGCAGAAGTAGCCTAGGTAGATGATGATTTAGTTCACTTGGAAAACAGCAGGTTATTTATGTTCTACATGGCCGATGGATAAAAACAGTAGCTTGTGTAGGTTACCTGTGCCAAAGGTCACATCTTTACTTGAAATATACGTTTATCATTGGAGAGTAAAATTACCCAGTCAGCATCTGCAACACAGGATCACTGCACAAGCACATTTAAAAAGAAATTTGATCATTGGAACAAGCTGCACCTGCACAGGAAAGCAGTGCCATGATTTTACATCAAAGGCTACACATTGGCCGCTCAGACTCCAGTCTTTCCAGCACCATCAAGCAATGCATGGTCTTTATGTGATTTCCTGCACAAGGCTGAATTTCACGTGTAGAACAGTTAGCACAACAACTGATACACAAAAGCTCCTTTTACAACACTCCAGTACTACAGGATTTCAAAAGCACCTTTATTTGCATCCTATTTACGGTCCCTTCTATTTCCCTTCATTTATGAACGAAGGGTTTTTTTCTGTAAGTAACTATCAGCACTTATCCTACTGTTGTTGCCTAACCTTACTTTGTTCCTTAATACAAATGCATTATCTGTAGGTTGTACATCACTGCACATTGAAAGAACATTTTCAATGACACTGAGCCTCTGACCGCGAGGAATCTATTTCAACTGTGCCACCGAGCAATTACCTGAGGCAGGCTATCATACTAAAGAATGAGCTCTCCATCCTTTCTCAGAACTGTCAGTCTCAAAGAGAAAAGACATACACTATTAAAAACTACAGATGTAAATACAATACGACCTTTCCTGTTTGAACATCTGACCGTCATGCTTATGTCTTCACACTCTAATTGTGCTGTAAATTGCATTATTTTTTCCACAGTACATTCCGATCTGTGACCTTGTTCAGAAAAGTGACAAAGGGTTTCCACAGATGGCATCCAAAGGCAACACAATTTCCCAAGTTCTATTCCACAGATGCTTTATTAGCTCTTAATATTTGTTTGGCACCGACCTAGATATTTATTGCCTAGTTAAGAAGTGCAGTGGCCTAATTTGATGACCCTTCCTTCTAACTACCCATCTCCCATTTATGTACTGCAATTCACTGCAAAAGGCTCAAATAGGCTTGAAGAGGCTTATTACCTTCAGGTCCTACAGGAATGTATTCTTAGTTCCTAAAGACTGATTTCAGATGGCAATTGTTCACCAAAAACAAATTAGAAAATGCTGCTCACAGCAGCAATCATCTCTACCTGTGGGCAGTGTGACCTGAGAAGGGAATCTGCCTTTGCAGGAGGATGAGGGCAGAGGAAGCCAAGCTGCTGCTCTCCATAACCAGCTCCTCATAAACAAGGAGCCTCCACAACAAAGCAGTTAACGCAGGAGATCTTGCTCAGTTGAAGAGCAGAAACTCTCTGATATTGTCTGAATTTAGAGGAAGTCACACTCACAGCTTTTCTGCTTGTAAGAGTAAACCACAGAATTTCTTTGGATGTAAAACCACCCTTTAGCTCTGGTCTTTGTATCATTTGGCTTCCACTTTCTCTCTGTGGAGATATTCACTGAGAACAGATGAAGTTTTTAAAGAGCCTCTTCTAGATAATCCCCCAACAAAGATAACAACTCCAAATGGCTTTGCTAGTACTTGGAGTTGCAGGGATGCATCTCTCCTGTGCAGCCCTAAGGCAAAATCTGTTCTGCTGTTGTACTCCTCAGATCACCCAGCTCATAACATCATTCCTCCATCTAATGTCCCATTTATAAATTCCACGCTCATTTTGTCCTCCTCCCAACAGCTTGGCAAAGCACCATTAAACACAGTGAGGCATCAAGGAGGCAACTAAGAGAGAGGAAAAAAGCTCAGGGTATTCAATTTTTTATTTCCCTTATTTTGATTGCAGCTCCCTCCCTCCCATTCCACAGGGAGAAGTACATTATTTTTATATTAAAACTAACTGAGTGTTTCGCCTCATAATTTTTTAATCATTTATTTTAATGCTTAATTATCTAAGGGATTAAAAATCTTCCCTCTGTATTCCCCATCTCCACAGGACAACATTCCTTAGTGTTTGTAAATCAATGCCTCTTCAGAACAGGAGAGTAATGTAAATTTTTTAAATAAACAGGAAGTGAACTGCTTAATAAAAAGAGGAAACAGTCTCACCAGACAGGACTGGGTCCATTGGTTTTTAAACTCGGGCAATGGCAAACTGGTCTGCTCACGGCTGCACTTCTCCCTACCAGCAAGCTGTCACTGTGCACTGAATACAAACTGGCTTATGCTGGAAGCTGACAGCAGCTTTCCAAACAGCCAAAGGCCAAAAATTCAAACAATTTTACACTTTGTCTAGGGAGAGTTATAATCAGCACAAACAGAAAAAAAAATCTCAAAAACTACACTAAGCTCTGCAATACCATCTGGATTGTGACCATGAAAGTTTATTAAGGGTTCTGAAGGATAGGAAATTTAAAACAAAACCAACTACCAAGGTCCTTAATCGCAACCATGACAATTTTTATACAAATTATGCATATTTGCTAAAAGGAAAAAGTGCAGATTACAATTCTGTGTATTTTGGGATGAGACCCAGCATAAAATCTAAGTTTCAACGTTTTCAGTTACACCATCGACCCTAAATATTACATCAGATTTATAACATCCTAATCGCAATTGCACAGGAATAACCCACCTGAATAAACAGGACGAAAATCACAACAGTGAACCTCTCAGTTTCAATACACCACACAATAAATGATGGGTACCTAAGGGGCTGCTAAGGAAAAAACATGAAGACAAAAAGTATATGTTTAACTTTGAGACCTGTACCTCATCTTTATTGTACCACTATACCTGAAGGCTTGCTCACATGGGGAACTGGGCAGCAGGACAATCACATGCAGGAGTGCAGCACATTAACTAGCCTGACTAGTTCTCTGTGTGGATGTATGGCACAACGTACGTTATACTGTATGGCAACAGAAAAATCAGCAGAACCAGATTAGAACAAACTCCGAGGAGTTCAGTCCATCCACATGAGGGCAGGTTCCCAACGTCCACATGCAATCCACACAGCTTTGAATTCGTTAGTTGTGGCAAGCTGTAAGATCAGTTTATCTCAAGCTGAGACCTTGCAGGGGAAAAAAAAGTTTCCTCCAGGGGACCACAGCAGGGGATGCTGAGTTCTGAGGGACTGCTGTGACTGCTGCTGAACCTCAAGGGACTGACCCTGCACTGCAATACGAGATTTCACTGCGAGGTCTGCTGAAGACTACTGCAACCGCGGACTGGTGTTACAGCATTCTGGTTTCAGATGATCCACAGCAGTTTGGAACAAGCTGATACAATCTAATTCTGACGCTGTGCTTATGCCAGGAGCTATTATTTCTCAGTCCCTTAAAACTACATGTGTATTTGATCTCTCACGCTGTGAATGGTTTGTTGAGGATTTCAATCAGTGGCCACCTGGGATGAGATGCAGCAGGAGGGTGGTTTTCTTTCCTTTTTCTTTAGTAAATCTTCCCTGACTGACACTGTTTAAGAAATACTTGTCATTGATGGAAGAAGAAAATTCTTTGCAGGTCAGTGAATTTAAAAAAAATCTGAGAAGAGAGTAGCATATTCAGTCTTCTCCCACACAGCCAAGGCTTGTGCATGTGATATATCCCTGAACATGACACCGTAAACACTCTGCATTTACCCTCTGAAAGTTCAGGCTGCTTCCTTGATTAGGCTATTAACTTTGTACTGCAGACTGGCTAAAAATCTTAAATCTTTATTTCTTTAATATCATGTAACAGCAGCTTTCAGTCAATGACAAAAACACTATTCATAGCTCAGTTTTACTGCAATGTTATCGACCATNCACTTTATTTTTAAACTGTTCAATCCATGACCATCTAGCATTCATGAGAAATAAAACAGCCTTCCAATCAATTATATAATATTACTATTTACAAAAAAAATGTGTTTTTCTTATAGATTGGAGGGAATAACTTCTTCGGGAAATTGCCCTACCAGCTGCAAGTTCAGACTAGTAATAAAATATATGAAGTTTCCTTCTGTATCTTCAGGATTGAGATAGGTGTATCTTTTCAGTCTGGCCAGAAATTTACCTTTTAGTTACTTTCAGACATTGAATCTTCTGAACATTTTTCCTGTCCTAGGTTTGTTATGCATTGTAATTTTTCTTTAGAAAAATAAATCTTATAGTTGAATCTATTTGCAGATCTGGAAACTAACATCACAAGGATGTCTGTTCCAATGAAACTTCATGCTCAGTTTCTGAAATTTTAGACATTCCATTCTTAACCCAGTTAAGCAGCTGAACCCACCAATGCTCAAGCAAGGCAGTTTCAAGCTAAGCTATACCCACAGCAAATACCACCCATGGGTGTATTCAGTCAGTCCTCAGCAGGGGGATCACCTACCCCACCAGTATGTCACTACTTTGGACAAAATCGATTAGGACTGTTACATGAATATCTGAGCCAGGACCATTTTTATCTTCTAGGATTTGCCAGTTGCTTGTCAAGTTCCTTTGGTTCAAACATTTATTCTGTGTAACCCTTACACATGAACAAAAAAAACTCTGAGCTTTCCAAAGACGACTTACCGTGTTACCCCTTCTGCCACTCTAGTGGCAGCTTAAATTTGCTTGAAGCAATTAGCACTACATTTTCAAGCTTTTGATTAAACCCTATTTCCCATCACCCTTTGCCTATTTGCATGAAAGAGAAGTATCAGTGTCTAATCCCACACCAGTACTGAAACACAAGAATGCAGCCTGTCTGCCAGCAAGAACCCTGAACTTCCCTCCTAGCGCTATCACAGCATTAGGGAACAGTTTCCAGAAAGAAAGCTCATGCTTTCAGTAGCAAGCGCCATCAACCTAAAGGGCAAATACCAACAGAACAGCAACATGGCTAAATCAATGTGTCACACATAGGCAAACAAAAATAGAACCTTGGAACTCAGGAGTCATGCATTTATTTGCAGAGAATTAAAAAGAAAAATGGCTTCAAAGCCAAAAGCCACCCATTTCAAGTCCTTTCCTTATTAGCATTTCGGACTGCTCTGCCTACTGCACTTTATAACGTTTCCTGTAACAGTTTCATCCTTGGGAAATTACCATCTTTTTCTGAGAACAATGCTGTTCCCAACCTGCTAACATTTACTCCTGTTCCCCAGTTATTACAGCTCCTTCCAGCTCTGCATGGCTTTGTGGAGCTTGTTACAAAGCAAGGGACAAATTACTTGGACATCAAGACCACAAACTATGCAGAACAGCTTCTTTGTAAAAAGAGGATGCATCTCCTGTAAGAAAATTTTAAGGAAGCTGGAATATTGTTAGAGGGTTTAACATGCATTAAGTGATGGCAACGATGTAGATGCTCAATAAATTAAATTTCATAGAAATGCAGACAAATCATTTGTACCATCATTTTTAAGAGGAATACACACTTGCAGACTGTTCATTTTATGAAAACTACCGAGCATTGCCAATGCAATCAGAAATTGAAGAATTTCTAAGCGCTGAATCCTGCGAGGGAGAGAGTATTCTGACACAAAGTGCTTAAGCTTCATGAGAATATTCCTGTGCTAAAAGACAAGTCAATAAATGCTTTGCTGAAACAGGGGCTGGAATCCTTTGCGAGGGTTGCTCATCAAACCACATCTTAACTACTTTTGTTTCTGTATTATCAATACTGCTAAACTATTCCTCTTGAGCAGTCTTGTAGTCCATCTTGCCATTTCTGTCTTCCTTTTTTTTATTTTTCTTTTTAAACCTACATAAAGAAGTTTCCGTGACCTGATTGGGAAAGGAGGGAAAGCTCCTAAAGAAATATAGTATTAAATTCATTCCAGAAGGATCTCCAAAGACAATGCGGAAGCAGGAACCACGAAATACATCTGCAGTGATCCTAAATTAAGAAATCTGCTCTGTTTTAGTGATATGTAATTTGGCCCACCTCAAAGAATTGTCACTCAAGGGCATCAAGAACTCTGTCTCAAGCTTCTGATTTTACCTAAGTGAAATTGTGAAGCTGGACGATTGGCTTTATACCCACTATCACTGTATCCCAGGGCAAGTACATACTGTGAAGTGTTTGGAACACTGAACTGCCATGACCATGATAGTGTTATTTATGTTGTCAATAGGATATTACTTGACCACAGTAAATTATATTTTATGGTCTCTTCACACAATCTCTTCCATGCAGAAAGTTTGATTTTATGGAAAAATTTATAAGCTAGAAAAATTCAGAAAATGGACATTTGGAAATTGAGCTCTTGCACCACCAGACGCAGCAACTGGCACCAGAGAAACAATCCTCAACATTAATATGAGCCACTATCTGATGCTTGAAAAGTAGGGCAATAAGCTAACACCTAAACGAGTCTATCAATTTCACAAGCCTGCCTGTCAGGAACTCCTTGTGGGCTGCCAGAAGTGAGGAGCCTGAAAGTTGAATCCTCACATCAAAGGATTTCCCTGCCTCCACGTCTGGAGTGAAAGCAGGCATCTGATCCCAGCAGAATAACTGCATATGCATGACTCCGAGGATCATTAAAGGTCACATCTCTTCAGGACTTTTCACACTTCAACTCTGTTATTTGATGGTTTTATAGGTGTACATCCTTGATGCACACTCATGGGTGCAGACTGGACTTCCACTTGCTGTATCAATCCAGGAATTCCAGTAACATTAACGGGCTTGTTGAATTTGATTATCACTCAGGTAAGATCTTTTTGACAACATATGTGCAGTCTAATGACACAATATTTTCTTGGAATATCTGATTTTACTGAAGTTTGAAGAAACTTTCGTAACTTAATCATTGATGTCTGGACAGACTACATCGCATCATTTAACAGGAGAGAGGTGAACAATCCTGCAGTTACTTTATTATTCACATTGTCAGACAGATAAAGAAATAATTTAAATAAAAAGGGCCACAGAGGAACACGTACAGCTCTATATTACCAAGTGATACAAAAATGATCACAGAAAAATCTCTTAACAAAGGAAAGTTCTCACCTGAAAAGGCAGCTAAGTAATAATCAGAGAGAAAAGTATTAAGATGAAAGGATATGGCACTGTTTCACACAAGAACAGATGTCAGCCTGAACATGAAAGGGCCAAGCAGTGATGGGCTCCACAAAGTTACAGTACGGAAGAAAAAGTACAGCCATGTTAACTACGGAGGGAAGACTGGCTAGGAAACTTTTCTGAAGCTCCAGACGCAAAATACCAATAATCACACAGGGAGTTGTTCCCAGTCCATCAACAGCATGTGCTACAAGGAGTAAAGGGATTGAGACACAAGATGCATCACTCCCTTGAGTGTTGTTGATTACAACTCACTGCCCATCTTGACACACACGCCAGCTCTGTGACTCTGATGCACTTATTTAATGATCCACGAAAGGACAGAATCTCTCTTTAATGAATTAGTACAAGACTAGGTGCTACGCACTGATGGCTACAGCACCCTAGTGGTGAAAGAACTACAGACAGGGGCTGCAGTGCCTAATGTATCGCAAGATTTCTCAGGCTCTCACTGGAGCTTTCCATGGCAATAGTTCATTTCCCTTTCCCTCCCCTCCTATGCCACTACTTGCAGAAAAAGAAATGACAAAGTGTTTAAAGATTTAAAAAACAAACACAAAACAAACAAACAAAAACCTTAAAACTTAAAAAGCTGAAACTCTTGGCAGGACTATCTTGACTTAAAGTACTATCTCCAGTGTCATTATATTGAGGAATCAATAAAAGTAGGGTTGAGTAGTAAGGGGAATACAGAGTGCCAGTCATCCAACATCGACTGTCAAATTCCTCATGACGAGACAGGAATACAGGACTGCACACTGAACAGCCTTACACTGTTTCAATGGACTATCAAGACAATCAAAAGTCTTAAAGTCAATCGGATTCTGCCTCAGAGGTCTGCAAAATTTCCTCCTCATTTTCTGCAACGATACCAGTGACTGTGTAGAGGCTGCAGTTGTGCTAGCAGGACATTATCAATGGGAAGAAACAAATTCTATGCAGCGAGTTAACACCTGACGTAGAAAAAGTAATAGGCCAGTTTCTGCTGCTGGCCTATTATGAGACAAGCCATGCCCACATGCCCCAATCCAAGCACAGCTGAATGTGAACTGCAGCACAGAAGTGTTTATGGCTGCTGGCCAACTGTTCTCCCCCTTTGAAGAAATTCATTTTAAATGTGTTAATCCATACTAGGCCTCTACATCTTGCTGTAGGCTCTATGCCTAACATTAAATTTGTAAAGCCAACAACTACAATATTGATCTTCTATGGCTACATTCCCTAACAAAATTAAATTAAAAAAAAAAAAACTTTTTAAGTCTTATTTAAATACCATCATTATGCTGCCATACACAGTATATTTCCGGGAATGTTAATAAAACTAGCAATATTTCAGTAATCATAGAATCATAGAATGGCTTGGGTTGGAAGG
>VXAV01006314.1:48127-61356 GCA_013399715.1 Alectura lathami | reverse complement strand
GGGGAGGGGGGGTGAGACACATTTGGAGTGATGGTATTTGTCTTTCCAAGTAACTGCTATGTGTGATGAACCCAGCTTTCCTGGAAATGACTGAACAACTCCTAGCAGCTGGAAAGTAGTAAATGAATTCCTTGTTTTGCTTTACTGGCATGCATAGCTTTGCTTTACATATTTATTCAACTGTCTTTATCTCAAACTATGAGTTTTCTCACTTTTGCCCTTCCAAATCTCTTCCTCACTTCGCTGAAGGGAGAGTGAGTGAGTGGCTGTTTGGTGCTGCTGAGCTGCCTACTGTGGTTAAACTACAACAATAGGTGTTTAGTGAGTGTGCGAAAACATAGGACAGCTTAGCAGACAGTGGTATTAAACAGTACCTGACACCTGTTATGGAATGTAGAAACAAAGTAGGTACCTAAAAGGGGTCCTTACACAGGGGTTTTATTAGAGTTAAACTTTCTATCACCTTCTGTTACTCAGCAGCTGGTACAATTCTCTGCTCCCCGGAGTGGAGATGTAAAAGAGGAGGTCACCTGGAATGCATTTCCCTGAACTACAACTTTTTATCTCCAAGATTAATTTTAAATAAATACTACATCTTTTATATTAAAAAAAATTATAAAAGAAAAATCACTGTTGTATACTGTGTAGGAGCAAATTAAGCAAGTAGTCCATGAAGAATAGTAAATACCATAAAATTTCAAAGTTTTATGATCGCACTTGCAGTTAGCTGCTGAGAATTCAACATTCAGAGTTCCTAAGGCTTCATTTTCTTCTTAGGCTTTTAGGCAATTCAGACTGACTAAACAAATTTTGCTCAAATTTGACTGGATTTAAATGTAATGCTAACTGAACTAAGGTCCAAGAGCTACAGGAGACGGTCACATCAAGCACAAATATTTAACTTGTTCTAAAACTGAAAACAGAGGATTATGAGACTATGCCTGAGACAGAAAAGATATTTTATAAAGCACTCAGAGTATTATGTTTTTCTTTTTTGGAAGAATGATTTCTCTAAAAATATTGGATAGCCTCCACCAAAACATCAGAGGAATCAATCTAGGAAGCTAAAGAACAGAAAGTTTAAATTCAATACCTAGTAAATTGCTAGAACATTTATTAAAGAAATGTTAACAACACATAACAGATCTCAAGCTCCATAAGACATCCAATAAAATCTTGCAGAGTATTCTTATATGACAACTAAAATGCAAGGAAGTTGAAATATTACGTTGTGAACACACAATCAACATTGGCTGATGGAAGACTGCTGATGGAATCTTTATCTCAAGAACACATTTGCACTTTTTGATATTCTATTTAATCTTTTTAAAAGTTTTCCTCTTTATTCACTAATATTTTGAAAACTATGTGTATTTTTATTCAATGGAAAATACTTTAAACTTAGCAAGGGTTTTTTTTCTGAATTAAAAAAAGAATAATAATTTTCATCTCCACTTTCACTTCCTTTAGAAGAGTAAAGACTATCATTCATATTATACAGAGAACAGAGGCAAAATCATCTCACAAATTGTTCTGCAACACTGCTAGCATGGGTCCAGGACACCTGACCAGCTCACTGTCACTGCATATTCTAAGTATAGCTAACTATCTTCATATGGAATTAAATCAGACTTTAGAAATGAAAATGTTATAGCCCCATTGCTGATTGTCTATGATTTGGAAAAGGTATTACAATCTCAATAAGGAGAGATTACAGTAGAACTTGAGCATAGTGGGACTGACAAAACCTACAGTTGTGTGTTGCAGCTGTTCTTCGTGCTGCTTTCCAACATCAGCACCATGTTTCTAGACACAAGAACTTAGTGAAGAGGCAATCCAAATTTCGAAGCAGCCCTTATTTATTTTACTAGTTCTGTACAGTCAGACCTGATTTGAGCCATTTATTCCACACCTGTTCCCATAATTAAATTCTGAGCATTTTATTAGGCTGAGAAGGCTTATAACTCAATCCTAGCATTTTCCAAACTAATAAACTATCCTACCAAAGTACTCAAAAATACAGTGTAGAGACTTGTCTTGTGCAAGGTAAAATCTAGCACAAAACTGAGAAGATCAGTTACAAGCTGGAAGTAATAAAGCCATCTAGACTGTCGCTTCTCTTCATTGTCTTCTCAGTGTTACAGCTACTTCAAGCATATTCGTTTTCACATAGTTCCAGGCCTGAGCTACCTCTGTGTGTTAAACTCAAACTGTGCTGAAGCTAATTTCCAGACAGTCATCTCTCCAAGATGTTGGAGTCAATAGAAACGCAGCAACATGTACTTCATTTACACGATTTAACTTTAGGCTATGGAGTAGGACGTCTTTACAAACTGCAAACAACTATAAACAGGTATATGAGTGGTGAGCACTATGTACAGAACATGCTGTACTACAGTCAGTGAAGATCTAGTCAAAGGAGATACAGTCAGTGCAATCAGTGGAGTTTGCAGAGCTCAGCCTAGAGGAATGACCCATACTAGTTAAGTACCTCTCCTGACTCTCAACTGAGTACCTGTGCAATTCAGGAGTAGCAACTGTAACTCACTCAGGATAAAATAAGACACTAAATGCCTATGCTTAGACAGTAAAATTGCATCTTTATAGGGCAGTAGACTATAATAAGAGTTCAGAAATAGAGCTCTCAGGTGGACACATATTCACAGATCAACTAGGTGTCTACAGTCCTGAGCTTTTATTTTTTTCCCACTCACGCTATGGGGTTCTATTCACTTTTACAACAGTGGCCAATAGTGTGAGTTCACCTATAACCCAGGGAAATAAACAGGCACTCTAGGGTACAATTCTATCCATGCATAGATTCATAGAATATTCTGAGTTGGAAGGGACCCAAAAGGATCATCGAGTCCAACTCCTGGCTCCACAGAGGACCACCCAAAAATCAGACCATATGCCTGAGAGCATTGTCCAAATGCTGCTTGAACTCTGGCAGCTTGGGGACATGACCAATGCCCTGGGGAGCCTGTTCCATGCCCACCACCAGTGAAGAACCTTTTCCTAACACCCAGCCTGACCCTCCCCTGACGCAGCTCCATGCCATTCCCTCAGGTCCTGTCACTGTCTCCAGAGAGCAGAGATCAGCACCTGCCCCTTCGCTCCCCTGGGAGGAAGCTGTAGGCTGCCATAAGGCCTCCCCTCAGCCTCCTCTGCTCTGGGCTGAATAAACTAAGTGATGTCAGCTGCTCCTCACACTTTTTCCCCACCAAGACCCTTCCCCATCTTTGTAGCCCTCCTTTGGACATTCTGTAATAGCTTTATGTCCTTTTGTACTGTGGTGCCCAAACTGCACACAGTACTCAAAGTGAGGCCACACCAGTGCAGCGTAGAGTGGGAAAGAAAAATTGGCCTTCCAGGCTGCTAGCACACACTGCTGTCTCGTGTCAAGTATCTTGTCCACCAGAATCCCCAAGTCCTTCTCCAGAGGGCTACTCTCAATAAGTTTTTCTCCCAGTCTGTGCATGTATCTAGGATTGCCTCAACCCAATTGCAACACCTTGCCCTTGGAAAAGTGGTGTTTCCGCCCGGTTTCGAACCAGGGACCTTTTGTGTGTTAGACAAATGTGATGACCACTACACTATAGAAACTCCATATTTCTTCTTATTTGGTTATCAAACAAATTATACTTCAGTATTTCCTATTTCTTTCCACTTAAAACTTAGTAGAAATTAACTTTTATCACATTCCTCAGTGCTTTATAGAGGCATTTTTAATGTAGTACTCCCTACTCACCTTTGCCTCAGAACACGCGAAGTTTGCTACAGGCTATAATACATTTGGTTTCTGTACTGACACTAGTATAGGAACACTAGCTTTCCAGAGCTGCTTTGGGCATCCATCCAGCAGTTCATCACATGGTACAGATGTATCTGACCTGCAGAAGGTATTTTGTATTCAGATCATTTAATCACATTTTGTTTTAAGTAAATTAGCCCACTAGTCCTTCACATGTTATATCCATTACCTAGATTCATCTTGTGATGTTAGTGCTGTTAAATTGCCGGTAGCTGCTCTTACTCTCTTTGAGGTTATTAGGACGTAGACAGCAATTAAGCAACATGTCGACTGTGCTAGTTTTTCAACATGTAAGAGTTTATAAGAAGATTGAGTGTAGCTCCTGCCTAATGGTTAGAGCATGTTGCTACATATTTCATTGTAGTATAGAAAATAATTTTCTCGGGACAATACTGTAAGCAAGATAGAATATGACTTGACAAAGCTTAAGACTGGACTGTAATTATTCCATTCTGAATTCTGCAAGAAGAAGAAGAAGAAAAAAAGTTCATTAAGCAATTAGGACTGGAACTAGCACCATATGCCTCTTCAAGTAAGCCTCACTCCCTTTCAGAGGAGATCTAGGGAAGGAAATTCTCTTTATACTTCTCAACATTGGCAGCTCTGTGGATTGTCATTCTCACTCTCACTCTTCCTCCACTGAAGAATGAGGACAGGGAAGCAATTAATTTTACATAGTCTCTTTCTTTACAGTGACATATAAGATTCTCTTATTTGTTTTCCCTACTGAGTCTGAGTGCTCACAATGAATGTGTCCATGACCATGAATATCTCAGTGTTATACAGATCAACAAATTTATCTTTAAAAAAAATTGTTTTTTTTTCTAATGTTAAAAATAGGTGATAATTATTTCATCAAAAGCAGGATTCTGCATTAGGAGAAGTAATAATTCCATGATCTTATTTCAAACAAAGAAAGTGAATAGAGAAGCTGGGTAAATGATAAGACTGCAAGGAAAACTGGAGTGGTTTATAGGAGATGTTTGCAAAGAGGCCATAGCTAAATTTTGGCAGATATCTAGTAAACTGAATATCTGATGAAAGTCTGGAAAAGCTGGAAGTCAGCTATTTTTTAGAGATTATAGGATAATAGGATAACCTGAGAGAGAATCTGAGAATCCCTGTATTTGTGAGGGAGGGCTCAAAGGACACTGGGATGAGCAAGAACGCTTGTGGTATCTGGATGGAAGGGGAACTGAAAGCGAGTGCTCTACAGATGTGTATATACGGTGTAACTGTAATTTATCATGTAACTTTGAAAATGCACAACTGACTTTAAATAAACATTTGGTGAGTGATTTTTAGGATGGATCTTCCTTTACTGAGAACCTTGCTTTTACTATTTGCAAAAAGTGATAGTAAATTTGCATCACATTTGATAACCTTGTGCTCTATTCATGTTGGCCTGTTGAGGTTCACTGTCGCTAAACAGATAAAACAAACAGTGTTGCTGTTTAACTTCTAATGTCAGGGAAACAATAATTGAATATTCAAAGAAAGAGAGTGAAAAATTAAGCTTAAACTGCACAAATAAAATACACTAATTTAATGTTTTCATAAAATACTTTCCAGTTCCATCAGATCTTCCAAAAATCTAGTCATGTGGCAGTTTATAAACCATGATTCAGTTGCCTATACTTAAGCACCATCTTAGATCCCTAGACCATCCTACCTGAATTTTAGCTGCCACTTTGGAGTGGTATGGAATGGTGTGGAATGGTATAGATTCTCTGAAGGTAGTGCATAGTATCTGCCAGACCTAGATGGATTTTTAATTGGAAAAAAAATGTCGTCATTAATGTAGCCTATTACAGATTTTAAAGCAATAGAAGATGAATAAATCCACTCATTAAAAATGTTGACATAGATATAAGTTACTACTAAGCTGTCCAGTTCACTATTAACTACCTGGTATCTAGCCATCTCTTGAAAGAGAATAAACTTTCAGTATCAGTCTAAAATAGTGAAAACCAATGGAATGGAAAGAGTTTTCTTGGATGACTAAAAGAGTTACCAGTAAAACTAATTATTTTGCAAAATTTCTTTCCATTTGAAGTTTTACATTATGTTTACCCCTTAGTACTAGAGACTAATACTGATCCTTTTTATGTTGTAACCGTCTTCTTAAAATTGGATGTTTGGGATTGTTGTGTAGCTTAAGTAGAAACAGAAACTACTGTATGAATCTTGGAAACAAGTATGGGTTTATATCTAATGAGATTAAAGAAGGAAATTAGTTCTTAGATACATAATGATAAAAGACACCCACAGCCCCTCCCCACAAATAAATATAACTACTTTACCCAGGTTATCCTTAGCTCCCTAGAAAAAATACGAAAAGTTCCTCTACCAATTATTTTCTCTCCTGGATTCATTGTTAAAAATGAGGGTTTTTCCTTTGAAGCTATTAAATGTTTGCTGTTTTCCTCCTCTTTTTTTTTTGATAGCTGATTTCTCTGTGCCTACTCAAGCAAGGTTTGGATTGACATGACACATCCTAAGCATGAACGAAAAGTATTTGACAAGCCTGAAAAGTTCCCATTTTAAGTTATAAACAGTGTACATGGTAATAGAAGAGGAAATCAATAACCCGTCACTAATCTGTTTTTGAGTGTCCATTTCTAAAATGTATGTTTAAGTGAAAAAATGAAGGCTTGAACTATTAGGTTGAAAAAATACAACTGGAAAAATTAAAGAAATAAGAGAGAAAAAATGTCATATTTCTTTCTCTCCTCTTCTTTTTGTATTTTATGTGAATCAAGATGATGGAATACTGTATATATAGAGTGAGTTAGATTCATATATATTCTTCTGAGACTATGGAACAAATTCTCTTCATATTTAATCTTTATTTAGAGCCATAGACCCAAATATGCTTGATGGTAGTACAAAGGATGATAGCCTTGTTAGTTGACGGCGATGTCCTCTTAAACCTCTTGATCTTCCAGCTAATGCTGCTGTTAAAGAAGCTGACTTTGTGAGAAGTGGAGAACACATTTTCATGTATTAGGTACTCAGTGCTCAGATGTGTGAGGAATTACCTTCAGGCTCCCCTCTCAGAAACCTGACATACTAACACACCCTTCGCAATACAGCAATGACATAAAACCAGATTGCTGCTGAAAATTCAAAGAAAGGCAGTTAGTCAAAAAAAAAAAAAAATCCCTTTCACACTCAGAAACTAAAGTAAAGCATGAGGCTTCATACATATTCTCACAGAATTAAGAAATAAATGTAAAATATACCACTAATTTCTTATTTCCTCCTGTATATGTTCAATCCATAGAATGTAGGCATTCATTTTGCTGCTGAGCTTCATCCTTATAGGTTTCCCTCAGAATGGCTGGATTCTTTCTAGTTATAAATGAAACACCTGTTAGGCTGTATATAATAAAGACAACATGAAGTGTATGCTTTCTTCTGTAAGTTAGATGCAATAGAGTGTTGGATATTCGTTAATGTGTACCATCTGGTACACACCTCTGATGTTCTCCTTCTAATAATACAAGTTCATTTTGTAAAATGAATGCAGTCATAACATCTTTGCAAAGCACCAGACATGGAGTTATCTGCCTGTCATACCGTAGAAATTGCAAACCTGATGTAGAAACACACCTCTGTACACCAGTACACAGGTAATACATACGAATATTTGAGATTCTGTGCTACAAGCAAGCAGCAACACTCCGTAATTACCGACACTCACAAAATCCTACTCCACATATACAGCAAAAGAAAAAAATATCAGGACATGGAAAGTAAAGCCAAAGTCACATCCTGCAGTAATGGTGCTGTGCTTCTTGATATAGAAGGAAAAGGAGTTTAAACTCTCTGCCTGGGGAAAACATTCTATACTGAATGTGCCTATACTGAGAGACTGGAATTGTATATAGTCATTAACAGTGTAAGTGATGAGAAAAATACGGTAGTTTTATTGAGTGCAGTAGGGACTAGACCTACAAATTGCTGTGTATCTTCTGTTGCTGCACAGAACCACATTCCGAAACAAATGCTGAAATTTTAGAAATTCTAGAAATTTACCTTACTTAGAGGTTACTGGAGATTCTGTAGAATGCTTACAGGCTAATTGAAGAAAATAAAGAAAACCAAAACAAAAATAAAGCAAAAATCCAAACATGAATAAGTGCCTGAATTAAGGAACTGCACTGTCAGTGGGTAGATGATTTCAATAAGGAGTTAAGGGACAATTCTTGATTCTGAAAGGACATGTACTGTGTAGTAGGCAAAGTTAAGACAACACAAATCAGCTATTGACTGTGGTTGCTTTCATCAGAAAATGTTTGTTAGAAGTTACTATTTTAATGTGGATTGATAGTGAAGATGCCACGGAGTCACAACAGCATCAGAAAACCTGTTTATCAACAAATACATCAGGAGAAGTGCAGGAAGGGCAGCACAGGGAACACTTACTGTATATTTGTACTATGAAACGAAGTCTCACAGTGACAATTATTGTTGGTTCAAGGACAAACTGTGCAAAGAAACTGGGACACACAGGGAAAAGATGTACAGGTCAATGCAAAAAACACCTCATGGGGACAATACCTGAGAATTCCAGAATCATCAGTTTGCAGATGACAGGACAGAGTCCACAGAGATCACCTTAACATCTCCACAGCTGTTTAATTTAGAAGTTATTATCTGAGTTCCTTTGCAACTGAAAGCAATGCAGTATAAAATGGATCTTGTTCCAGAGTCTTCTGCTTCTCTAATCTCACAGCACGTTTGTCTGAGGCTGCTTATGGAAGGTGAAATTGCAGAAAACTTCAGTATTTCTAAAATATATACTAGGAAAATCCTCACTCCCCTGAGTGCTGTAATGGCAAAGGTAGCATATAACAGTAAACAACATATGTTAAATCCTTATGTTGTGAAAGGAGGAGGTCATGCATTATTTGGTAGAGAATGGCTGAGAAAGATTCAGTTGGACTGGCAAAGTGTAATGCATTTACAGGCTTGAAAATAACTATGGACTCCTGCCCAAAACAGAACTTGATCATACAATGGAACCGTCTTTAGAATGGTATCAAGACTGCGAGCGTAACTATGAGCCATCAGCATAATGCAGAGATGGAAAAAGAGAAATGGGATAGATTCTAGAGTGTATCAGGCAAAGACCAGCAGCAATAAAAAACTATTAATGCCATCATTCAAGACATTCTTGAGGTCTCCCATGCTATAAAATGTGTATGGATTTCTTTCTAGTTTTTCTGATTTAAAAAAGTTAGTTACAACGATCCTTTCTAAACATTTTAGACATCAAAATGGATGTACACTGCAAGCTTAATATACATTAATATACATGAATGTCATCAAAACTATTGATGATCAGATGATCATAAAATGTCTTCTATGACTTTTTGATTATGTATTTCCACCTTGTAAGACAGAATGTTGCAATTATCCAGGTTTCCATCATACATATCCTGGGAATCACAATTTTTTCCATCAGAAACAAACTCATGTGATATACAAACTTTTCAGTCCTCAGAAACTAGCTATCACCATTTCACCCAAAGTATAGGAACTGATCCAATGAATATTCTTAATTTATTTCAGAGTGAAGCCAAGCACTGTAGCTCAGATCACCACCAAAGCTAAGACCATAGTATGAAGCATCACTTTGTCAGTGACAAATGATAGTTTAATAAATCTCATATTCTTGTTTCTACTTTAAGCTACTCTGACACATGGAAGTGCCATGGCTTTGCTGATATAGTCACATCAGGAAGAGGGAAGCAGTATTTTTTATACTTTTGCAATGACATAATTTTTGGTGTAGTTTTAGGAGGAGATCTTGGAGAGCCTCAGGGAAAGGTCCCTAATCACATTTATTTCACATTTGCACTAGTTAACAACAAACTTAAATTCCATTTCCCTATTTTGTGATTAATGTTTGTGTTTAAAGGGCTATCGTATCCCTTTATCGTATCGTATCGTTATCCAGGGTAAAACTACATTTGTCATGAGACTTTATGATCTTCCCCTATAATGGAAAATCTTCAAAACCACAGTTCTTGCGATTGATAGGACAAAAGGTAGTCCAGAGAGGAGGTATAAACCTGCTTAATCTGTAGCACATTGTATACCATGACAGAAATACTCCCAGTAATGGATTTGCAATTTTTGTATTTTACATGACAGCAATGAGTATTTAATGTGTAAGAATTAGATTGTCTCAACTGAAGTCTTCCCTGATATTTACCTGTTTTGTATTATTGTGGTCTTTTAGGACTCTACTAGATCAATAGCATAGGCTCTGTGTATTTCTAATCTGTTAATAAATATGGCTAGTAGGAACACAGCAGTTTCCTTGTAACTAACTTTTATGTTGTGAAAAGGGTAAAGAATCTTTGTCATTATGTCACAAAAAGAAAGTTAATCCATAATGTTACTGAGGTCACAAAAATTACATCTAGACTCATCCTTACACCTAGTGTCCCATTCTCCTCACTGTTAAGATATGTTTCAGAGTAGAACATGGATATCTCCCTATCAATGCCTCAGCATTTATCCTTTCTGGAACCTAGTTAAAAACATTAAACATACAAACAACAGCAATAACAAAGGAAACAGTGCAACAAATCTAGGTGTCATCTAACATAGACTTAGGATGCAGCCAATATGTGGTCATGGGACACAAGAAACACATTCAAGTTCCTTCACCTAGCTAAAGCCACACAAAAATGGTAATGAGAATGAGACAAGAATAAAACTACGTTGCTTGAAGAAAAGAGCTGCTTGTCTGAATCACATCACTATCTTTCAAGCCTGTCTTCTAAACACAGTTTTTGCAAATGGCTATTATTCTTACTGGTGTAGATTTTGAATAAATTGCACAGACAATTTATTCAGTGTGGGGGAAGTACCTGTATGTATATTTTTCTTAATCATAGCATAAAGTTCTGTGAAAGTTCCAAGGCTAAGGTGACAGTCTTTGGGAGTCTGTTTTTCTACTGAACAAATCCTACATAAGTTACTTTTCTTTTAATTATATGATAAATATTTTAGCATTTATAGAATAACTGACACATAATTCTAACAGCAATAGCTGCAGAATGTCTTGGTTTTTTGAACTGAGACAAACAAACGTAGTTTCCTTGTAATTATCTGTATACAATATGCAATTACATAATAAATAAGTTGTGAATCAAAAATAAGTATATAGCTGTTTCCAATCTATCCAATCCAAATCTGTGACCAAAAAAAAAAAAAAAAAAAAAAAAAAAAGATTGAATGACAGAGTTCAAAGCACCTCAAGGATTATCAGGTGTCAGCTGCTTTGTTTGAACTTCAGTAAGACCAGGAACCAAGCACAGATACAGGTTGGGCAGAGAATGGCTGGAGAGCGGCTCTGAGGAAAAGGATTTGGGGGTGTCGGTTGATGAAAAACAACATGAGCCAACAACGTGCACTTGCAGCCCAGAAGGCCAACCGCATCCTGGGCTGCATCAAGAGAAGTGTGACCAGCAGGGTGAGGGAGGTGATTCTGCCCCTCTACTCTGCTCTCGTGAGACGCCACCTGGAGTACTGCGTCCAGTTCTGGGGCCCCAACACAAGCAGGATATTGAGCCGTTGGAGGGTGTCCAGACGAGGGCCACTAAGATGATCAGAGGGCTGGAGCACCTCCCCTACGAAGGCAGGCTGAGAGAGTTGGTGTTGTTCAGCCTGGAGAAGAGAAGTTTCCGAGCAGAACTGATAGCAGCCTTCCAGTACCTGAAGGGGGCCTACAGGAGAGAATCATAGAATCATAGCATGGCTTGGGTTGGCCTGTAGTTCCCCAGCTCTTCCTTTCTCCCTTTTTTAAAAATGGGAGTGATGTTTCCCTTTTTCCAGTCACCAGGGACTTCACCTGACAGCCCTGATTTTTCAGATATGATGGAGAGAGGCTCGGCAACCACATGAGCCAGCTTTTTCAGAACCCTGGGATGTATAGCATCTAGCCCCATAGACTTCTATATATTCAGTGCCATGAGGCAGTCTCGGACTTGTTCCATTGTTACAGTGGGAGGGAATCCGCTCCTCTCACCCTCACCAAGAGGTTCAGGCTCCTGACAGACATGGGAAGCCTGACCACCAGTGAAGACTGAGGCAAAGCACTTATTGAGTACCTCAGCTTTTTCCGTGTCTGAGGGAGCCAGTTCTCCCGTCTCATTTATCAGAGGGGGAACACTCTCCTTGGCCTGTCTCTTCCTGCATATGCCTTGGCTTTCCTGATCCTATCTCTACATATAAGGACAACACCCCTGTATTCTTCCCAGACTACACAACCCTCCTTCCACTTCCTGTAAATTTCCCTCTTTTCCTTCAGTTTGAGCTGCAGGTCCTTGCTCAGCCATGCCAGTCGCCCACCTTCTCTGCTCGATTTCTTCTCCTGGGGGATGGAGAGCTCTTGTGCTCTCAGAAGGGTGTCCTTAAAGAGCTGCCAGCTCTGTTCTGTTCCCATGCCCTTAAGGACAGCTTCCCAGGGGATCCCATCCAGTAATTCCTTGAACAGCTGGAATTTGACTCTTCTGAAGTTTAAGGTCCTGACTCTGCTTTTTGCCAGGTCCATATTCCTCAAGATGACAAACTCCACCAGGGCATGGTCACTACAGCCCAGGCTGCCTCCCTTAACCTCTCTAATGCTCTCCTCTGCACTGGTGAACACCAGATCTCGTAACGCTTCAGCTAGGGTCTGTCTGTCTGTCTAATACTTGGATCAGGAAGTTATCCTCAACAGTCTCCAGGAGCCTCCTGGATTGTTTGCAGCCCACCGTGTTGCTATCCCAGCAGATATCCAGGTGGTTGAAAAGCCCCATATGGAGAAGAGCCTGTGAGCACGACCCTTCTTGCAGCTGAAGCAAGAAGGCCTCTCCCTGATCAGCTTCTCCCAGACCCAGTGGCCTGTAGTAGATCCCAGCCACTAGATGTCCTTTACTGGACCGATCCTTGATTTTAACCCATAAGCTCTCAACCTGGACATGGCTGTTTCTCAGACACAGCTCTTCACAATCTATCAATTTCCTAACATAGAAGGCAACTTCCTCTCCCCTCCTGCCCTCTCTAACCCTTCTGAAAAGCTGTTAGACCTCAATCACAGTACAACAGTCATGAGATTCGTCCCACCATGTTTTGGTGATACCAATTAGGTCATAATTTTCTAATTGCACCACTGTTTCCAACTCCACCTGTTTATTTCCCATGCTGCATGCAGCATTCATATAGAGGCACTTCAGCTGGGCTACTGACCTCGTTACCTTCTTGGAGGAGCCCTCCCTAATACCTGTGGGACAAATCTGGGGTTTTCCACCACTGCTGCCCAAAGTAACAGCGTTCCCTTGCTCTTCTCCATCACCCAGTGCATCCTTCCCCCATCGTATCTAGTTTAAAGCCCCGCTAATCAGCCCAGACA
>VXAV01006314.1:14444-30078 GCA_013399715.1 Alectura lathami | reverse complement strand
GCCCAATGCTATTATTTTATTTTGTTTATTTCCTTTTATTGATAGAAATCTCTTTTCTGAAGACATTTCCTTGGCCTCTACCGTATTGATCGCTGTTGTTGAGGGGGAATGAGTCTTCTGATTGNTGTGGCATAGTGTTATAATGCAGTGATCTGCTTACACAAAGATTAGCAAAGGAGACATTGCTATAGTTTAGGTTTTGGAGCTTTTTTGTGAGTTATAGCCCAATGCTATTATTTTATTTTGTTTATTTCCTTTTATTGATAGAAATCTCTTTTCTGAAGACATTTCCTTGGCCTCTACCGTATTGATCGCTGTTGTTGAGGGGGAATGAGTCTTCTGATTGTGCTCTGCTTGAGAGACTGTTAAGGGAGATCAAAGCTNGGGAGATCAAAGCTGAAGATGCTAAACAGGTCACTGGACAGTCCTTCATAAATATTCAGAAGAAACAAACATTGTGAAAGACACTAATGCTGATAGAATTCACAGATATGCTAAGTAAGAATAAAGTATTTCCTGCAGAGAGCTCCTGTAGGGATTATATGGCCTTCTGCTTTAATAACTTACACTTCTGACTAATGGCAAATGATGTTAACATTTTCCTTTCAATACCAAGGACTTCTTTTTATTGTTTAATAAATAACAAAAAAGTAAAAAGAATAAAATAAAATAAAAATAGAAACCCAGAGTAATAGAATTCTATTCTAAGTATTTATAAGAATTTTTAGGAAGAGGAGGTTTTCACTTAGGAAGACAATTTCCATCCAAAGTTTAGGAACATACATACGCTTATGAGAAAAAATGTGGTAATATTTTTAATAAATATGAGTAGAACTGTTTAATAAATATGAGTAGAACTGTTTAATAAAAATGAGTAGAACTGACAATTACTTCCACTCTTTCCTAAATGAGAGCAAAAATATATGTAAACTTATGAATAAATGTTCCCCTGTAGAATGAATTCATACATGTAGTAGAAATTCTGTACTTTTCCATTGGATTTTTTTTGAAAAGCACTGTTAATATTGGAGATTTTAATCTCTGTCATATTCTGTAGACTAGTTTAAAAAAAAAAAATCTAAAGGAAGAATGTCTTTCTTTCTAAAAGTCTGTATTTTTTTTTTTTGTACAATTTTGCTAATTTTACATCTAGCTGCCAAAACTCGTTGCTAATACGCATTTTTAGTCAAGGGAGTCTTCCTAGCTTTCTTGGCCTTGACCACCATTCTGGCACCAAGTTTTGAGAATCTGCCGTGGTGTTTATCAAAACAGATTACTAGATAGAACAAATCTATGTAGAAGCGACTTGCTAAATTCCTGATCTTGTACCATACTTAACTTGAATATTTTTAATAGTTTCAATGACTTGATGATTCAGCAGTCATCAGGTAATAACACTATGATCGTAGAAAAGTATCTTCTAAAACACCCCCAATCTATCTACTAAAAATACTATACTTTTGTAAACTTCCACACATCTAACTGTGACTAATTGATAGTGGAAACTAGATGTCTTTATTTCATTAGACAATCTTTTCACAAAAGGTGTTCTGATAAGACATATACTGGAAGTTAAGTAAGAATTTTCCTAGAAGAGAAAAAAAATTGAGGATTTATGGGTGTGCACATAGACACATGAACTAACTAGTCTAATAGCAATGAATCAAACAAAGAAAAAATGGTGTTAGATTCTGTCAGCCACCAGAAAGTGTCCACTCAAGTGTGCAAATGTGCTATATGTGTAGCATGACATATTGTAAGAGCTATAGATTTCAGGAATTAACTCTTGCTTTTGTCTGCTTTTTATCCTCTAAACAATAAATTTTAAAACCAGCTTTGTTCAAAGGGAAGTCAAATTTTGGCCCAGGTGTCATAAACAACGGTTTTACAAAGGAAGAATTTTTTTTTCTTCTGTGGCTCTATTTAATGAGTTACATTGAGGAGTAGTAAGAAAAGTACCTTTCAGCTAGGGTGAATTTGAATTGAAGTAAAAATAAATTAAAGCTGTTTAAAATACCAAATGTTCCAAAATACTTTTGGAAGGTTTTTGTTACTTAAGTAAAACCATTAAATATGNAAAACAAAAAAATATAATATTAAAAAAACAAAAACTAATATTTTGCCTAAATATTAGAAAAAAAAAAAAAAAAGTATTTTCTGTGGCTTAAGAGCTGACTGACTTCTTCCAATCAACATGTATTGCCTCTTTGCCTCTTGTCTTGCACAAATTGTTATTCTGTTTTTTTTTTTTTTTTTTTTTTTTTTTTTTTGTTTGGGTAAGGAAGAAACACCTTTCNTTTTTTTTGTCATAGATTAGGTGAAGGAAAAGCACTCTTGCCACTTCAACTTGTAATTAATTTCTCAAGAAACTTGCACAGAATAATGCATTTTCTGCAGCTGAGGAAAAGGAACTACTCTTAAATCTTTGTTAGCTACACATACACAGTGTTTCTTAGTGCTTAGCCAGTATTTTTCAACAGCTTAGCAAGCTAGATATAGTACTTAATTATTATTATTATTATTATTCAAGTTATTTTGATGTCTTGTTGCTCAGTTAGGCATTAAAATAGTTGCTATCATAATTTCTGATTTAATTTGGTTTTAATTTGCAATGGATTTATATTTATATTTTTAATAATATACATGAAAATCATTACAGTTTGTATATTTGTGAGCCTACCTCATTACAGGATGCTGGACTGACCAATCTCTGAATCTTTATTCAATCACACTTTCCAATGAATTGATTAACAGAATACTTTGCAGTGTATTGTCCAGAATTTTGTATATGTATGTAAGTATATTATGTATAACATATTTTTACTTGCTTATATTGCATACAAAATAATTCTAAAAATTATTTAACATTTTTTATCTAGTGGTTGGCCTTCCTGTAACCAAAATTAAGGTGGCAAAAAATGCTCTTATGTAAATGAGAAAATAATTTTAAAAGAGTCCAAATTGTAATAGTCATCACAAGTGGAGAAGGGAGACTTATTTTGTTAATTTTTATATTAACAGTCACTATTAATTATTAATTAGCTCCTACATTCCTATACAATTTTTAAATGTAAAAATAATTTTCCCTGATTTCATCATTGTCTTTGATCCTTTTCACTATCAATGTCTAAATACAGAGCTTGCAAAAAGAAAATACCTTTGAGGTAGGCAGTGAAATCTAGATCAGGTCATTATAACCTCTATTTCTGTTAAATAGGCAGTGGGTGTCTGTAGCTTTCTGACATTCATGCAAATATCATTAGCCAGTTATGTTTCTGGGACAATCATATCACTACTGACTCAATCCCACATTGGATATTTGCATTGATTTTTTTTTTTCATTCCATGCTCTATTCAGAAGTAAAAATTCAAAGATTAAGGTATCTCCATTCTAAAGTAGTCTGAAAGGGTGGTTCTTAGCTTGCCTGCCTCTGAAATTGTCATTAGATTTTCATAAACCTGATGTTAGAGAAGCCTTAAGCATCAATCAGTGGTAATGACTACGTCAAGTTAAATCACAGAATCATAGAATCATAAAATCATCTGAGTTGGAAGGAAGTTTTAAAGGTCATCTACTCCAACTACCCTGCAGTGAACAGGGACATCTACAGCTGGATCAGGTTGCTCAGAGTCCTGTCCAGCCTGACCTTGAAGGCTCCTCAGAGCCTTCCTTTTTCCAGGCGGAACAGACTCAACTCTCTCAGCCTGTCCTCACAGGTGAGGTGTTCCATCCCTTGGATCAGTTTTGTGGCCCTCCTGTGGATGTGCTCCAACAGATTCGTGTCCCTCCTGTACTGAGGACTCCACTTCTGGATGCATTACTCCATGTGTGGTCTCACCTGCGCAGAGTATAGGGGCAGGATCATCTCCCTTGCCCTGCTGGCCATGCTTCCTTTGATGCAGCCCAGGATGCTTTCTGGGCTGTGAGGGCACACTGCTGTACTGATAGCGGGGGTTGCCACGACCCAGGTGCAAGACCTTGCACTTGGTCTTGTTGAACCTCATGAGGTCTAGGATTCTCTGGATGGCATCCCATCCCTCAGGTATGTTGACCACATCACACCGCTTGGTGACATCCACAACCTTGCTGAGGATGCACTCGATATCACAGTTGATGTCATTGATTAAGATATTGAAGGATATCATTCCCAGAACGGACCCCTGGGGGACACCACTCGTCACTTATCTCCATCTGGACATTGAGCCATTGAGCATGACTCTCTCGATGCGATCTAGCAACCAGTTCCTCATGCATTGAAGAGTCCACCCATCAAATCCATATCTTTCCAGTTTGGAGAGAAGGGTGTTATGGGGGACCGTGTCAAAGGCCTTCCTGAAGTCCAGATAGATGACGTCAGTGGCTCTTCCTTTGTCCACCGATACAGTTACGCCATCATACAAGGCCACCAGGTTTGTTAAGCAGGACTTGCCCTTGGTGAAGCCATGCTGTACCAGAACTAAATGTACCAAACGTAAATGCACCAGAAGTTAAACCTAGACTCACAAATCTACAGTCCTAGCAGAAGGCAAGTAAAAAATATATAAAAAAATAAACAAAATTAAATAATCTAAGCAGCAGTATCTGTGGGTGACTCATGTACATATATGAGTAGATGATAATCAAAACAGCTCAAGTTCAAGAACTGTGAATTTTTGTAGGAACTAAAAGTTGGAAACTTCATTATGTGTGAAGACAAGATTTTTTTTTTTTTTTTTTAAATGGAGGATGTGGATAAATACATTATTCAAAAATTATAAAAAAAAAAAAAAAAGAAAAGCAAATTCTTCAAAAGACAGATAATCACTTTAGGACCACAAGTATTTGCCACAGTCATTTAATTTAACAAACCTAGCAGTGCACAAAAGATTCACCTGATACACAGGGCTTTATGGTACTGATTACATTCCAGCTGGTAGATATTAAAGCAATCTGAAGTATCTCCAGTCAGCTCTAACATATGAAGTAATGCAGTTTGGATATTTCTAAATATATGGACAACTTGTAGTGGAGGAATGCAAGAAAACAGAAGAAAAACACTTCTCCTAGCACTTTGTAAAATGGTTTGGCTTTGTTAAGTCTGCAAATGGTCCTGACCTATTTTTTGAAATACCATTACCACATGCATACTGCTAAAGAAGAAAAAAAAAATAAGTTCCTTTGGATGCAGAGCGCGTGTAAAAGCGTTTATATGTGTAAAATTCTTTTACATGAAGTTTAATAAATGCAGAATACAGGAAAGGCAGAATACCCTTCTTCCCCACTACCCTTCACAGTTAAGACAATAAGAAGTTTTCATAGAATCATATCATAGAATCATAGAATGGCTTGGCTTGGAAGGGACCTCAAAGATCATCCAGTTCCAACCCCCCTGCCGTGGACAGGGCTGCCAGCCACTAGCTCACTAGATCAAACTGCCCAGGAACCCATCCAGCCTGGCCTTGAACACACACAGGGATGGGGCATCCACAACTTCTCTGGGCAGCCTGTGCCAGCGCCTCACCACTCTCTCAGTCAAGAATTTCTTCCTGATGTCCAACCTAAACCTCCCCTCTTTCAGTTTTAGTCCATTCCTCGTTGTCCTACCATTATCCACCTGTGTAAAAAGTCGGTCCCCCTCCTGCCTGTAAGCTCCTTTCAAGTATTGGAAGGCCGCAATGAGGTCTCCCCAGAGCCTTCTCTTTTCCAAGCTGAACAGTCCCAACTCCCTCAACCTTTCCTCACAGGAGAGGTGCTCCAGCCCTCTGATCATTTTGGTGGCCCTCCTCTGGACCCGCTCCAACAGCTCCACATCCCCTCTGTACTGGGGGCCCCAGGCCTGGACACAGCACTCCAGGTGAGGCCTTACAAGGGCAGAGTAGAGGGGGACGATCACCTCCCTCTCCCTGCTGGCCACCCCTCTCTTGATGCAGCCCAGGATGCCATTGGCCTTCCTGGCTGCAAGAGCGCACTGCCGGCTCATGGCCAGCTTTTAGTCAATCACAACGCCCAAGTCCTTCTCCGCAGGGCTGCTCTCAAGGAGTTCTTCTCCCAGTCTGTACACACACCTGGGATTGCCCCGACCCAAGTGCAACACCTTGCACTTGACCTTGTTGAATCTCACCAGGTTCTCGTGGGCCCACTTTTCCAGCCTGTCCAGGTCCCTCTGGATGGCATCCCTTCCTTCAGGGGTATCAACTGCACCACTCAGCTTGGTGTCATCAGCAAACTTGCTGAGGGTGCACTCGATCCCACAGTCTAAGTCGTTGATAAAGATGTTGAAGAGCACCGGTCCCAAGACAGACCCCTGGGGGACACCGCTAGTGACCGGCCTCCACCTGGACGTAGAGCCATTGACTACAACCCTTTGGCTGTGACCATCCAGCCAGTTCTTTATCCAATGAACAGTCCACCCATCAAATCCATATCTCTCCACTTTAGAGATGAGTATATGGTGTGGAACCATGTCAAAGGCCTTGCACAAGTCCAGCTAGACAATGCTAGTCCACTGATGCCGTCACTCCATCATAGAAGGCCACCAGATTGGTCAGGCACGACCTGCCCTTGGTGAAGCCGTGCTGGCTGTCTCGGATCACCTCCTCATCTCGCATGTGCCTTAGCATCTCCTCCAGGAGGATCCGCTCCATGATCTTCCCAGGCACAGACGTGAGGCTCACAAGCCTGTAGTTCCCTGGGTCTTACTTTCTCCCTTTCTTAAAAATGGGAGTGGTACTTCCCTTTTTGCAGTCACTGGGGACCTCACCTGACAGCCACGACTTTTCAAATATGATGGAGAGCGGCGCAGCAACCACATCAGCCAACTCCTTCAAGACCCTGGGATGCATCCCGTCCAGCCTCATAGACTTGTATTTCCTGTAGAAATGAGATACCATATCATCCAAGAGCTCAATGACTTTGTAGACAAATGCAGTCATAACACAATAGTTCATATTCAACAGTGGATGCAATAATTTTCTTTGTGAGAAAGATAATGGTTAGTCAGGACACCGCAGCTTGTCCCTTACTATAATAAAGAAATGTATTGTGAGTTTAAAATTTATCATAGGCAGTCTCTGACAGTGAGGGAAAGAGCTTACACCCAGTGACCTATTGGTTACTATATGTGCTGTGTAGAGCACAATGGACACAGTATCGTCCTATTAATCAAGTAAAGAACTTTGAATCAGAGCATTCCTATGGAATATTAGTTCTTTAAATTAGTGCTATTGTCCAAAATTGCTACAGAAGCTGTGCCACACTAAAAAGATTAATTCAGTTGTAGTCCAAAAAATAAGTAAAGTAATTAACCCTGTTTGGCTACACAGAGTTTCATTATTCTAGAAAATTTAGTGAATAATCTTCAAAATCTGTCGGTGGCACACCTTAAGTTATTTGTATTGTTTGAAGAGCATAATGCTTCAAGCTTGACATGTTAACATTTTATTTGTTTTGCATAGGACTGAATGACTCTACTAGGAAAAAGCAGTAGAGTTTCAGAACAAAATCTAGCATTCACAAATTTTTCGTTTCTTTTTATTTTTCTTTCTGTACACTAGTAACTGCAAAAAAGAATATCATTATTTTTTGCTATAGGAGAATATCTCATGTTAGATCCAATAGCTCAAAGGAGGCAAGACTGCTACTGCTCCATGTCCCCAGTTTTAACCAGTAGTAAGGCTGAAGAAATATTCTCAGCATGCATACACACATTGCACATATAATCATCACATAAACATATATATAGTAGCAGACACCATGGTGCCTCCACCCCATGATCATACTCCAGTTGCTGTACTGAGGCCACTTGCTCAGGAATGAGTTAAAAATGTATTTAACAAGAAGATGGGGCAAATTGAACTGAACAGGTGCAGAGCACAGCCAGACAAGCAGACCAACCAACAAACTATTTACATACAACTGGCCCTTTTTGTCCACTTAGAGCTGTTTTCCACAGCTGTTGATCACCAAATCTCCTTTTCCTATTTTTAGTTTGTCCCCTAAAATTCCCATTCCAAATCATAAAATCATAGAATCATGGAATGGTTTGGGTTGGAAGGCACCTTAAAGATCAACTAGTTCCAAATCCCCTGCTATGGGCAGGGACACCTCCCACTAGATCAGGCTGCTCAGAGCCTCATCCAGCCTGAACTTGAACACTTCCAGGGAGGGGACACCCACAACCTCTCTGCAACCTGTTCCAGTGTCTCACCACCCTCACAGGAAAGAATTTCTTCCTAATATCTAGCCTAAATCTCCCCTCTTCCAGTTTATGGCCATTACCTCTTGTCCTATTGCTACATGTTCTTCTCAAGAATCCCTCCCCAGCTCTCCTGGAAGCCCCCTTCAGGTACTGGAAGCCACTATCAGGTTGCCCCGGAGCCTTCTCTTCTCCAGGCTGAACAACCTCAACTCTCTCATCCTGCCTTCCTAGGGGAGGTGCTCCAGCCCTCTCATCATCTTTGTGGCCCTCCTCTAGACCCGCTCCAAAAACTCAATATCCTTCTTGTGTTGCGGGCCCCCGAACTGGACACAGTGTTCCAGGTGGGGTAATCCCAGACTGCTTTTCCCCTGCACTCCATGTTTCCCACCCTGAGTCTGAGAGGCTCTCTGGAGAGCTGTTCTGGATGACACATTTTGATGGGTGTCATGCCTGGACCATGGAGCTGATGACTCTCCTGGAAAAGACCAGGAAGGAGCATAGACAAGGTATTTGTTACTAGTTTGAGTCCTGCCTGCCCCTGTATGCCCCTGTGATACTTTAGATTTGTGAAGGTCTACAAAATAAAAACATTTTCCAAAACTGTCTGCCATAGAATCATAGAATCATTGAATGGAATGATTTGTGATCTTAAATATCTAGTTCGAAGCCTCCTGCAATGGGCAGGCACTTCTTCCATTAGACTGGGTTGCTCAAGCCCCCATTCAGACTGGCCTTGAACACCTCCAGAGCAGGAGCGTCCACAACTTCACTGGGCAACATGTTCCAGTGCCTCACCACCTTCATAGGGAAGAATTTCCTCCTTATACCCAATCAAAATCTACCTTCATTCAGTTCAAAGTGAATGAAGCTGAGGTGTCCCTTAAAAGCACACTACATGTGCTTTTAAAAAATCCCTTTCCAGCTTGCCTGTATACCCCTTTTAGGTACCGAAGGCTGTTACAAGATCTCTCCAAAGCTTTCTCTTCTCCAGGCTGTACAACTCCAATTCTCTCAGCCTGCGTTTACAGGAGAGGTACTCCAGCCCTCTGCTCATCTTCATGGCCCTCCTCTGGACTACTTTCAACAAATCCATGTCCTTCTTATGTTGAGGGCCCCGGAGCTGAACACAATACTCCAAGTTGTGTTTCATGCGAGTGGAGTAGAAGGGGATCACCTCCCTTGACCTGTTGGTCATGCTTCTTTTGATGCAAGATGTTGTTGGTTTTCTGGGCCGCAAGAACACACTGTCAGCTCGTGTTGAGCATATCATTAATCAACACCTGAAAGACTTTCTTCTCAGGGTTGCTCTCAATCCATTTTTCTTTATTTGTGCTTGGGAATGCCCTTACCCAGGTACAGGACCTTGCATTTGGCCTTGTTGAACTTCATGATGTTCACACAGGCCTAAGTCTCAAGATCCCTCTGGATGGCATCCCTTCCCTCCAGGGTGTCAACCACACCACAGTTTGGTGTTATTCGTAAACCTGCTGAGGGTGCACTCCATACTACTGTCCATGTCACCAATAAAGATGTTAAATAGTGCCAGTCCCAATACTGACTCCTGAGGAACACCACTTATCTCTGGTCTCCATCTAGTCATTAGGTCACTGACAACAACACTCATTCAGCCAATTCAGTGCAAACATTCAGCCAATTCTTCCTCCACTGAGCTGTCCATCCAACAAATCCACAGGTCTCCAGTGTAGAGACACAGGAAAACATATCAAATGCTTTTCACAAGTGGAGGTCTAGATGGTACCAGTTACTATTCTTTTATCCATCAGTTCTGTTATCCAGTCATAGAAAAGTTACCAGATCTGTCAGGCATGATTTGCCCTTAGTGAAGCCATGCTGACTGTCACTAATCACCTCTTTGTTTTCCATGTGTCTTAGCATACTTTCCAGGAGGATCTACTCCATGATCTCACCAGGCAGAGGTCAGACTGAGTGGCCTGTAGTTCCTTGGGTCTTCCTTCTTTTCCTTTTTGAAAATGAGGGGTTATGTTTCCCCTTTTCCAGTCACTGGGAACTTGACTGGACTACCACAACTTCTCAAATATGATGGATAGTGGCTTAGCAACTTCATCTGCCAGTTGTCTCATGTGATCCCACGGATTTGTGCATCTTCACATTTCTTAGATGTTGTTGAACTTGATCTTTTCCTACAGCAGGCAGGTCTTCATTCTCCCAGTCCTTGCCTTTTTCTTCTGTGACTTGAGTGGTGTGGCTAGAGCACTTGCTGACCAAGACTGGGGCAAAATAATCATTGAGTACCTTGGCCTGCTCCATATCCAAGGTAACTAGGTCGCCTGTTTCCTTCAGGAGAAGGTCACAGTTTTCCTGGTCTTTCTTTTAGCATCAATGTATCCGTAGAAACCTTTCTTGTTGCCCTTAATGTCCCTTGACAGATTTAAATCTGTCAGGGCTTTAGCTTCCCTAACCTGATCCCTTGCTGCTCAAACAATTTCTCTGTGTTTCTCCCTTTCTCTGTATTTCTGTCCTGGATTGTGCTCTATTTAAGTTTCCTTTTTGTTTTTCAGTTTGTACAGGAGCTACTTGTTCATCTATGTAAGCCTCCTGACATTTTTTCCTGACTTCCTCTTTGCTATGGAGCATCACTCCTGAGCTTGAAGGAGGAGATCCTTGAATATTGAACAGCTTTCTTGGGCCTCTCCACTCTAGTGCTGTATCCCACCTACAATACTCTACCAAGCAGATCCGTGAAGAGACCAGAGTCTGCTCTCCTGAAGTCCAGGGTTGTGAGCTTGCTGCATGCCCTCCTCACTGCCCTAGGAATCCTGAACTCCAGCATTTCATGGTCACTGCTGCCAAGGCTGCCCTTGAGATTCATATTCTCCAACAAGGTCCGATGTAGAACCTTTCCTTGTTGGCTACTCCATCACTTGGAGAAGTTATCAATGCACATTCCTTATGTCCTACTGTGCTGTCTCTCCAAAAGATACTGGAGTGACTGAAGTCTGGCTGCTGCCTTCCCTTTAATCCCGATCCATAAGCTCTCCATTGACTTTTCATCCATTCCCAAGCAGAACTCCATGCACTCCAGCTGATCATTGACAGAGTGGAACACTTTCTCCTCATCTCCCCTACTTGTCCTTCTTAAAGAGCTTGTATCCTTCCATTCCAATGCTCCAATCATAGGAGCTATCCCACACATCTCTGTGATACCAACAAAATTATATGTGGTATGGACACATCTCTAACTTCTCTTCTTTGTTCTCCATGCTATGTGTGTTTGCACAGAGACAAATATTTAAGTTGGACCCTGATGAAGCTGACTTAAAGGCTGGAGTGGCTCGAATTCCTTTGTCCTGCTCTTCAGGTACTCTCCTGCTGGCCTGTTATCATTCATGTACAAGTAAAAAGTGGATGTGCAATACAATGGCAGGTAATATGCTACATTGGTAAGTGAAATGGAATCCTGACTGTACAAACAAATTGATAGACACAGATTAGATATTACTGCACTCAGAAAAGAGATTCTGATACCCACAGATATCTGTTGCTCTGTTAACATGATGATCAGACAAACAGAATATTAGTACCTATAAAACAAAACAAAACAAAACAAAAAAGAATACAAATCAAAATAGAAAACACCACCATGCAACTGTATAAATGCATGATACATATTCATCTTGACTAATTCATGATTTTCATAGAATGGCTTGGGTTGGAAGGGACCTCAAAGATCATCTAGTTACAACCCCCCTGCCATGGACAGGGCTGGTTCTAGATCTAGCTCACTAGATCAAACTGCCCAGGAACCCATCCAGCCTGGCCTTGAACATATCCAGGGCTGGGGCATCCACAACTTCTCTGGGCAGCCTGTTCCAGCGCCTCACCACTCTCAGTGAAGAATTTCACCTAACATTAGTAACATTATTTTATTACTATAATGATTTGAAAAGGCCAAAATGACATACAGAATAGGATGCATTTATGTAACCAAATAATTTAAATCCCTAGATTATTGGATTTGGTGGGTGGACTCTTCAATGGATGAGGAACTGGTTGCTTGATCCAGGGACTGGTGCTCAATGGCTCAATGTCCAGATGGAGATCAGTGAAAAGTGGTGTCCCGCAGGGGTCCGTTCTGGGAATGGTACACTTCAATATCTTCATTGATGACATTGACAGTGGGATCGAGTGCATCCTCAGCAAGGTTGCAGATGGCACCAAGCGGTGTGATGTGGTTGACATGCCTGAGGGATGGGATGCCACCCAGAGAGGCCTAGACAGGCTTGAGCTGTGCTTCCAGGCTAACCTCATGAGCTTCAATAAAGTGAAATGCAAGGTCTTGCACCTGGGTCACGGCAACCACCACTATCAGTACAAGCTGGGGGATGAAAAGATTGAGCAGAGCGCTGCCGAAAGAGACTTGGGGGTACTGGTGAATGACAAGCTGGACATGAGCCAGCAGTGTGCCCTTGCAGCCCAGAAATCCAACTGCATCCTGGGCTGCACCAAAGGAAGCGTGGCCAGCAGGGCAAGGGAGGTGATCCTGCCCCTCTACTCTGTGCTGGTGAGACCCCACCTGGAGTGCAGCACAGGAGGGACATGGACCTGTTGGAGCGCGTCCAGAGGAGGGCCACAAAAACGATCCAAGGGATGGAACACCTTCGCTGTGAGGATAGGCTGAAAGAGTAGGGTCTGTTCAGCCTGGAGAAGAGAATGCTCTGGGGAGACATTGATAGTGGCCTTTCAATGTCATAAGGAGGGCTACATGAGAGAAGGGGACACAGATTCTGGCAGGATCTGTTGTGATAGGACTAGGGGAAATGATTTCAGATTGAGAGAGGGGAGATTTAGACTGGATATAAGGAAATATTTTTTTACGACAGGGATAGAGAAGCACTAGATCAGCTTCCCTAGGGAGGTGGTGGATGCCCTGTCCCTGGAGACCTTCAAGCTCAGGCTGGAAGGGGCTCTGAGCAACCTGCTCTAGCTGTAGGTGTCCCTATTCATTGCAGGTGAGCTGGACTATGTAACCTTTAAAGGTCCCTTCCAACTCAAATGTTTCTATGATTCCATGATTCTATGATTATTATGGCATACACAACCCTTTATCTTCCACATTGCGTGTGCTTTACTTTATTATTAGGTTCTCCTTTTTATCCTGAACTGACTAGTTCCTCCCAAAGTAAACTTAAATGATAATGTGAGAGCACTTCATGAAACACTACAGGTAGTATGTCAAAAGCTGTATAAGGTTGACATTTGAATGGTCTTGTACCTTCAAATGCTTTCAAGGCATGATTCTTAAATACATGGTGTAAAACCATCTTTCTGACATATCGACTTCTGATAAAGCATAGTTAATGAGTGTGGTAGAAGGTGTGTGGTTAGGTGTGAACTATTAGATAAATGGGAAGAAAAAAGTAGACCTAGTTCAGAAAGAAACTGAACAAAATTGTAGGGATTTAGACCATTGGTACTTCTGAGTCACTGTTCTTCAGTTCAGGGAGCTCTAAACTGATGACTTTCAAAAGCTAAGTAAAAACTCACTGAATAAATAGCTTATTTCCCACACTCTTTCACTAAGCATGTGCAGCAGGTCACTTTCTGAAATGTGATCTTACTTGCATGGGCATAAGTTCTGATTCATTATATCAGTTATATCTCTGACCTTTAATTCAGATGGATTAAAAGGCAATATTAGAAAAATGGGAGACTTCCATTCCTTTTTTGGAATGGAAAATATGTTAATATGTAATTTATGTAGGGGAGGGAGGATATCCAGCTGGGCTGTTTACAAAATGTCTGTGACAGGAAGGTGGGGGTGAACAGTATGCTTTTCCCCTTTGCAACTACTATGATTCTTTCAACTTTTATCTGGTCAGAATGTGACTCCCACAAGTATACTTTCAAGTACTGAAAGGGGTCACACTAGGATAACTTCACATTAGTGCATATTCAAAAGAGTCGTTACGTGACAACAACAAAGAAGTATTCCATAAACTTTCTTTCGGTAAAGTATGCATAAAAAAAAAGACATTGAAAAAGCACTTGTAAAACAAAATCATTCTGCCTTCTCATTCCATCTTCAGATTTCCAGCACATAAGAAGAAATCGTCACACTCCTAGGAAAGAATGCAGTAGTAGATAGACACTATAAAAGGATTCATTACGTGCTCATTTTAAAAAATATCATTGACTTTTATACCTCCAGTGTAGGAGGTAACTGCAATTACTCACATGTGAAGAGATGTCCATTTTCTCACTTTACTGAATTTGAAAACTACAGTGGTTTTCCTGCTGGAGTACGTGTTAAAAATCAATGGCCCAGGTTTCGTTACTGGAATGGGAATTTAAAATCAGAATCAGAGGATAAAATTGAAATGTGTTACCATCTTAGCACTGTGATGCAAATAATAAATACCTACTTTCACCAAATTCAAACATTACTGTAGAAGCTCACAAAAAAAGAAACAAAGGAAAAAAAATTGCCAAAATATCCCTTAATTGAAAAACTTTAAAGAATCTTTTTTTTTTTTAAGTAAATGTTTGTCCCCAACTTTAAACATTTGTAACCTTTAGAAGCATCTTAGCCTAATATTAGTTTTTTAATATCGATTATATCTTTCATCCTAGTTTATGTACTGTTATATATGCATTCTGTAATTCTTAGTAATATGCACATGAGAAATATAATGTGTACTTGAAAATATATTTCACAGATATTAAAACTGTAAAAAAATCTAAAGGAGCTCAAACATTTTAAGGCTTGTAGATCCTGTCCTGAAATTCAAATGCAACCTGTACCAACACTAATGGTAATAGTCAATGGGCGATATGTATCCTATAGGTAGCAAATAAGTCATCTGAAATATCCAAGGGCTAATCACTGCTTCTACTAAAGTTAGTAAGGAAGCTTTAATCACACTGTAGATTTAGCAGAAATTATATTTTTAGAGAGCTCTCTTAAAAGAGGGCACCCTTTTCATCATATCAAAAACCTAAAGAAATGATTAATAGATTTTTTGAAAGTACTAAGGCTAGATGTTTAGGGGAGACGTATCAGCAGAATTTCAGCATCTAATGTCCTGATGTACTTCTGAGTATCCTAGTGAGACCTTCCTGCATCTCTAGCACCCAAGACCCTTGAAACTTAAATTTTATATTACTTAAGATGGTAAAAAGGTAAAGTGAGATCAGCAGAAAAGGAGTCTTAGCCCTGCTTTACAGATGATTGGCTCTTTCTGTCTATCCTAAACAAACTTATTTCCTAAGAGAAATTGATGTCTCGAATCTGTAAATGAATAATATAAATCAGGTTTAGCATAGCTCCAGACAACCATTGAAATGCATGCAACCAGAGTTCAACTAAGGCATTTATAATGGACATAAGAAATCTGTTTTTCTCTCTTCACTTTTACATGAAAATAATGAAATAATGTCCCTTTTCCACTTAGTTTGTTGCTGGCTTTTTTTTTTTT
>VXAV01006312.1:49881-66576 GCA_013399715.1 Alectura lathami | reverse complement strand
TCCAAGTTTTTATAATATTATATATCAGCAGTGAATGTCATATAAGTCTCTAGCATGTATGAATTTTCAATACAGCAAGTGGGAGACTGCCATTTATCAAACATACTAGTCATCCTGCTCATCTTCTTTCAGTGATGATACTGAGTGAAAAACGATTCCCTTATGGTAGGATTAAAAATATGTTTCTGCACAACTGTGTAGAGTTACTTAGGAACCCTAGGCTTTGTCTTCATTACTCTCAGCAACTCGCTGCTGTAATATACCTCAGAACTGAGGCTATGTCACTGAATTCCAACAAGAAAGAGGAGTTTCAGAGACAGAGTGGTAAAAGAATTTTACAGATACTGCAACATGAGAGCCTCATGTCAGTGAGAAAGTTGAAGTGCTTCTGAAATGCATACTGAATTGACCAAATGAAGTATATGTCTTCAATCAAGACAGACAGAACACCTCCAAAGTGCTTTATTCGATCAGTCTCTTTTACATCTCACTAGATTTTAGTTCCAACAAGCTGTTCCCTCTCTGTGAACTGACTTCACTCAGGAATTGGACTACTTTGGCACTACTAGCCTACTTCATGTAGTGAAGCATCAGCAGAGCTATTATATGCACAGTGTTGGAATCTTGGCCCATACCAACTTACATAAAGGATTTTGTTTCTGAAAACTCATTTCCACTCTCAATTCATTTCTGATTTTTTTTTCAGTCCTATTCAGAAAAACTGAAAAAATACTACCCTCTACTTAAAAACTCATGAGAAATGGAGGAAATTCCATAGAAATGGCAGATAGCCAACCTGGTTTCAGTACTTGAGAAATAACCTGGGGGTAGTGACTGGTCTGCCACATGTCAATCCTGGGCATAAATAACAGCATAAATAAACTGGGTTTACATTCATAAAGATTTATAGGCTAATAGCATATAATGCCAGAAACCATGTCTTCACGAAGAGTAGATTTTGCCAAACACTTCATACATACATAATGATCACAGGCCCAATGCATTATCGAGATTGCCTTTACATACTTGGATTTTTTTTCAAGGTTTCTGATTTTGTACCCTATGGCAACATAATTAAACAACAGCCTAAGTTATGTCCAATTAAAATAAGGTACATAAAAACAGCTTAAAAGCCAACTCACTATCACATCCCAAAACTTAATCCAGAAGACATCAAAGGAAAGGGTTGATAACAAGCATTTTACCTTAGGAATTGGGTTTTGCTTCAGAGTAGTTTAATATTTTACTTTTACAACATCTCAATAAAATCTAAAACATACTGTGTTAGAGGTGAAAGATTATACAACCTTCTGATTCAAATAAAATCCAGGAGGATGCTTTACTGGGTTGTAACCTAAACTTCAATGATAGTAACTCCAAAAAACATTGCCTTTGACTGTACTGAAACAGAACACTGGAGAACAGAAAAACTAGCTGGTATGGGAGACTGCTGCCAGAGTAGCACAGAGATCAGCCTGGATAGCCCCTCACTGTAGCAAATGGAAGGGTTAATGTGGTCTTTCGATGCACAGGACGCAAAAATCAAGTGTAAACAAGAATTTGTTATTGCTGTGCAACATAATCCAGGCTCTATAAAACCGCTAATGGAACAATGCCCAACTCATCGACGTCTCAGGAAGGGAAAAGAAATGTCAGGACTGCAGAATAATCATGGTTCTGAAAAGAAAAGCTTTTTGACCTAAGCTTCCCGAGTCTCACATTTACTCAGTATTGGAGAAACACTGAAAAGCCACTTATCATGGCGTACACATGGATATCCCAACAGGGGAAGATGTGGAGGACAAAACGGAGAAGACTAGTGTTTCAGATAAAGGCGTAACTGGTCCAGCTACTAGAAGGTGAACTTGGGCATACTCAACCTTGAAATGTTCTGAGTATATTTTATGTGGAAAAAGATTTCAAAATCTTGAAAATTATATTTGGCAGCATACTAACAGTCTTCTTTAATCCATTTTCCGAGAAAAATACATAGTCTTTTGTTTACAGGAAGTGAGATTAGATGATTTAGAGGCTGTTTACATTAGGTATTTCAGACATCTGACGCAAGTGCCTCATTTGAGACATCCCTCTCACTCCACTAAAAATAAGAAACTTGAAATATTTGCAGTCTGGTTCTCTGAACTGCAGAACTCCTGCAGTGGTCACCACTAGCACGCTCTGCTGTGCCTATGAATGTACAAATAGTCTTCTGGTGAACAATCTGTTTTTACTGTGGAACCAGCCTTCTTCTGCTTATTTAGAACGTGCCTGCATACTCCTTTAGACACCTATGGTCCCCTTTAACAGAAACAGAACTGCTCAGCAGTTCAGGGGTGGGGAGGCACACATTTCTATAATTTATATTAGTCACAAGCGGGGCCAGCAGTTCAGAAAGCTTTCAAGAGAATGAAAAACAGCATCCCAAAAAAGAAGGAATTTTGAAAATCCACTTTTAACATTGAGCTGTTAGTTCAATGTCCATAACCTGTCTTCTAGCTCTGCAGTCTCGCTCACCTGTTCGGAAAAAGTCTCACAAGCAGATGTCAGGATTTAAAAGGTGTTTTTAAATGGCTGTTACAGCATCACTAGACAAGCTGCAATTACATGGTACTCTCCCTAACCTTAGGAGTCCCACTAGCCTGGAATTACTTATTTGCACACCAGACAATCATGCCCATGGATAATAAACATCTTCATGTGATGTATTCACTTTCATCCTTTATTCTGTCTGGAGCCTGAATGACAAAAGTTTTTCTTTCATATTTATTGCACTTCATCTTAGCACTGGCACAGAAATCTGAAGATGACACAGTCTTCAGCAAGATGAGCAACATCATTTCACCAAGAAAGCAAGTTTTACTGTGGGGCAACTTACAACTCAATGGACAAAACCCACTACTGCCTACTATGCTCCTAGTGTGTTTCCCCAGTGGTGATTCACTGACAGTATCTTTTCATGTCACTAACTCCCAAGTACATCTAGAGTATACATCTTGATGTGCATTTGTCTATCCTTCTTCATAGGATAGACTATATCCTATCCTATTTTATTACTTAGACTCCTTAGAGAGCAGTACTTTCTTCCAGTTTCCTAGCCCCATAATGGTAATTCCTGCAGACAGGAGATTTTCAGAAAGGGTAAAGGAAAATCTGCAAACAAACAATTTGTTGTTTCTTACTATGCTGGCCAATTATGCTGGTTGAATGAAGACAGCAGGAACTTATGAACCTAGCTGGAAGCATTACAAAAAAAGTACACTCTTGAGCTTCAGCTGCTCTTGATGATATAGTAAGAAAAAATATAGGAGATAAAAATGTGTCTCTTTCCTTAACCATAAAATATGAGTTTCAAGGAAAAAAAGAAATGCAATAATCATTCAGCACAGAAAAGGTAAACTTGCTCAAAGAAATGGGAACACAGGGACTGCTGTGACCACTTGCTTACGGAATTTATAGGGTGCATTTAGGGCATTGCATTTTCCACCTGCCAAATTTTATTTTATTTTGAAACTGTACTGCTCTCTACCTGGGACAAACAAAATAAAATAGTAGATATGACAAGAATGCTATTGTCAATACCAATACCTGGCAGTTCTTCAAGATCCTGCTTGTAAGAAATCAACAACAAATCAGGATCCCAGGAATACAGCTGGATGAAAAATAGGAACAGCTTGCAGGAAAACAAGGAGACTAGGAGGCATCTTAGTATCAAAAGAGACTGCTTTCAATTTAAACCTTAATATTTTTCCGTACTCTACCACATTTAACCTCTTTCAAATGCCTGTAAAAATAAGAAAAACTAAAAAAAAAAAAAATGAAAAATACATTTTAAATTACTTACAATTAGAATAATTTTAGTTAGAAAACCTTCAGAAGCTCTGTTTAGGAGTAAACATATTCATGAAAACCATGTGAAACATTGTCCTTGACAATGCCTGTATTCCTTAATCCCTCCTCTGTACAGAGTTGATGTGCTTTTTAGGATAAGATTTTCCTAAATGTTCAAGGAAGAAAAAGTCCAATGTTACAGATACTTTAGCAAAGAACACCTAAGTATCTTTAGAGCAAAATACATAACCTAAAAACAGCATCCAATCTCTCTTCAATTTAATATAGATAACCTGCAATAGACTTGTTGAATGAAAATTCAAATATGGGAAATTACAGAAAAAATAAACCATTAAATGTGAACATTTATTTAAAATCTTGTGGGTTTTGCTGGCTTCAAAAAGCATAACATAACAACAATCATAAATACTTACAGGAGTATGCTCTGTGCTTTTCCTAATAGACCTGACTGTTTATTATTATAGTTGTATTATCTAAATCTGAAGACTCCATTACTGTGCTTGATAGAGGAAAATATGCTAAGAAAAAAGACAAAATTAGAGATTTGGTGGTTTGGTGCCTATTTGCCTTCCTCTTTTCCTGCACACACTTATTTCTGCCATTGTCTGGGAATAATACTAGTAGGGAACTGAAATCTTCATAACAAGTGAGAACAGAAATAATACATTGACCATGGAATATAGTTTTAAGTAAAATAGTTTTGGGGATCCTTGAAAATAATTATTTCTGAGATATAATAGTGTAACTTATTTATGCACACATTTAACAATAAAAAAATGTGGTAATTAAGATGTTTAAACAATAAACATATTGACTTGAATTCAAAAAATCTGTAGCAATGCTAGTGTTTTTGAACACTTCTTTTAGCATCTCTGGGCATTAAAATCTAGTGGGGAAACAAAACTGTGATATTTTCATCCCTCTAAAGGCATTAAGTGTATGTATTTAAATTTAGTCTTTGTGTCCTCAGCAGTCTGACAGCCCAAACTGAATTGGGCTTATTTTATTTTCCATGGTTCATTTCTGTCCCTCACCCAGGTATATGTCCAGAAAAACAGCATTGACAGAAAACATCCCGCAAACCACTCTGGGGTTAGTTCTCCCATTTTCAGTTGTTACAAATTGTCTAATATGTTTTACGAAAACTGTATTAAAAATGTACAGAAATACCTGCATAACAGAAAGTGCTGACGTTATATATGAACAGCTTAATTAGCAGAGGGCCTAAGTTCTCCAGGAAAGACAGGTGCGCCAGTATAGGGATGGTCATACGGGATTTGCCCCTACACCAGGCTAGCAGGTATGAATCAAGCTGCTTATACTATAAACACCATTAAGCACCAAGAGACTGAACAATGTAAACAAGCAAAAGAAAAACTCTGATGACCCTTCTGTCAGTAAACATATAATCCTACTTAACTGAAGAGCACAGCAGATTGACATTTGAAAATAACACTACATCATTTCAGACACAGACCAGGTGACAGCTATTTCATAGTTTGCATTGTTTCTAGCGTGAAGGAAACAAACTCTGGGCTTACAACAAACGCAGTTAACAGATTTTCTCTCAAATACATAACAAAACCACAAATCAGTATATGTGTATATATTTACTCTCTGTAGCTACCTGCAATGCTACCCAATCTGAATGAATGATCACCATGTCCTGACAGCTACCAGAAAATCTGAAAAAACCAAGCAAACAAAAAACAAATTTAAAAAGGCAAAAAGGAACATTGCTCTCTGCTAGTTCCATGAGGGCTGATGATCTCACCTAGATGCATAAAAGCAATTTGTGGAGTCCACAGACTGCTGAAAGTTCACAGCAGGCTATTTATTCCTGCTTCAGAGTGGTCCTTGACTGCTTTGTTCAGTTGAAGTCATGCAGATCTTGCACTGTGAGGGTGAAGATTCATTTTTGTATCCTAATGCAGTAATCACATGTAAAAGTAACAACTTATTTCAGGCTCAAGAACCCTATTGTTTTGAGCTCCTCTGAGCAGTCATGGTCTATTCACTCCTTTTTATTCCCTTAGTATAGTCCTTGTAGATGTAACATTCTCCCCCTACCTCTTCTAAGAAGCAATTATTCTCTTTTCTGAGCCACTAATGGCAGAATTTTAGTTTAATACAAATACATGCCATGGAGGAGGAAGTAAATCTCATATTATTAATCCTAATTTCTTCTTGTTGTCTTTCCACACAACAAGATTTATCACACTTTACAGATTTATCTAGAGATTGATGGGTTTTACTGATTCCCATGACTGTGACGCTGCAGCAGCTGCTAAGACAAGAATCTGCTGTTAGGGAATACCTTGCCCGTCACCTCCAGCAAAAAGCCATTTCCACTACAGATGACACAAAATCACAGAATGGCTGAGGTGGGCAGGGACCTCTGGGTCCATCTGACCCAACCTCTGCTCAAGCAGGGACACCCAGAGCAGCGCGCCCAGGCCCATGTCCAGGTGGCTTCTGAAGATCTCCAAGGAGGGAGACCCCACAGCCTGTGGGCAGCATGTGCCAGTGCTCCCTCACCTGCAGTTATGCTCCCTTGTTAGTTACAGAATACAATTTCTAAAACTATCATGACTCTAAAAATGAACACTGAATAGTATTTTTGTGAGTATTAGTATTTACCCTGCAAGGCAATTCCTGAGTCTCAAAAATTACTCCCCAGGCTCTCTGAGCTCTGATTAGTATCAGAGAGGGCAACATGTTGCATCCTCTTCCTTTTGCACAGTAGGACTGCCAAAGCTTTGTGAGCTTGCCAGAAGCACTGGATTTGCTGTATTGACAGAATAATGGTGCTGCATACACACAAGAGCATTTTCCGCAAGCGTTGGCCATTATTTTTTGGTGCTACTACAGTCATTCATGTAGCTGGCAGCCAGTAGCTGAACTCCAGGGAGTGAGAGGAAAGTATTTTTGCCTGCTATTTTTCTTGAGGACTTTAGAGGAGCCTCATCATGTCAAGGGCATGCATTGTGACAGGGAAAGGTCTTATAAATTCTGGGAAAGGCAGTGTTCTGGAACAAGCTTGCAGGCTGGATGAATTATCTTGTCAGGTGGTGTACCATGATAAGATGATCCTTATCATCTTATCCGTATAAATCCACCTTCATCTAATATGTACCTTACTTTATGAAACCCATGGGCAAACATGACATCAATAACAAGGAAGGCCTCAGTGTTGCCTCAGTTCTTCTGAAGCCTACATTGCTGGAACTTAAAGGAGGAGTGGAGGACGCTCTTGAAGAGCCACTGGAAAAACAGGGAAAGGAAATACACTTCCTTGCAGAATTTGATAATTCAAGATTATCCATGCAAGGTAATTCAAAGATTATCCAATTTTATATAATTAGCAAAATAATAGCAATAATAAAATTCTCTCAGTCAAACAAGCCAGATTTTCAGCTGTATCTATCAGTGAAGTGCATGTCTATTGAACATGGCACTTGACCTTATGCTTAGCTGACAATATTGAAGATGAGGGTCTGCTCCATACAGCCATCTTGCTGCTCTGTCATGAACATGCTTCAGCAGCAAATGGATGTACATGGAATATGATTTCATATTAGAAAGAAGAAGTCAGTTGATAACAAGTAGAGAATTACTCTTGAATCCAATTAAATAAATAACATTTTCACTGTCTCACAGACAGATGTGTAGTGAAAGGATTACTGAGATGTAAAAAACTTTTGCTATGAAGCACAGCACTGAAAAGAAGACTGCTAATGTACTGTAATGGGTTAGTTTGCAAGGAATTCTGTGTATCTATTTCAACATAACTTGTAATGCAGTGCTTGTGCTTTGGGCAGTTTCTTGTTCTTACCCTTGAGCATGTGAGTCCAGCTATAAAGCCTTGCAATTTACACTTTTTCTTCACAGGCTACCACATCTGCTAGCAAAGTACTGTTCTGAGAAGTCAAATTGTTGGTGAAAGTACAAGATAAAAAATAACCTTTTGTTTGCAGGGTCAGCATGGAAACTAATGTTCTGTCAGGCAGTCAACCTGGAATTCTACAGAACAGACAGAAATGTAAAAACTGCTTTAAGTTCTTCAGTCTAGCATTTTCACGTACTTACTTTACAATTCATATATGCAGAAATTTAACCTCTCTGGTAGTTTGTTAAAAGAGAAGAATGATACTTTTCCTCATGTTTTCTAGGCCTGAACAGGAATTGAAACTGTAGGGCTTTTCTCTTCCATACTATCTAGACAGAAACCATACAGGCAACAACACTCCTTCATCACCTAGGTTCCTTATCCTAAACCTATCACACATTTCATAAAGAGTGACAGCATCACGGAGAAGTTCAAGATGCAGCATCCTTTCTTGGTAATTCCAGGTATATCTTGCACTATCTTCCTAGATCTGCGTGAAGAATTATAAATCTGTCTTACACTTTAAATGTGAAATGATAAAATAATGTATTACCAGCCTACAAGTGAGATAATTTATGGACAACCGTGTATTTCTTCAGGACAGGAAAGAAATGTCCCTTCTTATCTGCCTTAAGAAAACACACGGAGTTTCTGCTGCCAAGAAAGCAGAAGTCTCATCCATAGCTCTTAGAAGAAGCAAGGTCAATTCTGTTTGAAAAAGGCTCTACAGAGAAAAATAATCTCTGCAGAAGGAAAGGAAATAAGAGCTGTCTCTAACATGGAAGATTAAAACTGCAAGTACTAGTCAGGTAAAATGATTTTTACAGACATATGGCTTAGGTTCTAACAATTAAACTTGAAGGAACATGGCAAGGTAAGAGTCTGAAAGTCTGTACTTTCTACAGCGAGTTTAACAAAGATCTCTGCATTCTTGTTCAATCTGTTGGGTTGCCTCAGAAACAAGAATATTGTCAAAGAAAAGAATGAGTGACTCCCACAGCAGTATCTTAAAAGCAGCTGGCTTCTAAGAAAAGACTGTGCCTGGGATGCTGTACACTCTTTTGGCAGTTGTACAGTTTATGTCAAGGAGCAGATGTGTTCATCTCCCATTGCCCAGGGTCAGAGGTCCCAGTTCCTTTGCTAAGCATACAGCAGTGTATCTACATGCTGAAGAACCTTAAATTCTAAAAAAGTTCCACTTCCTCCAGAACCCCTGGTGCCTGCAGCCACACACTCCAGGCAATAGCTTGTCAGGATATCCAGTGTGTCCATCCCCTCCTTCCAAGATACCTGCCTAACAGTGAACACTTCTGTTTCATTAAAATTAAGCTCTTCTGCATTTTCATGAGCCTGAGTTGTCACCCTGTGCTAAACGAAAAGATGATTATTGGCTAGAAAAACCTGGCTGTTAGCCAAACAGCTTCAGCAAAGCTGAGGTATATAGCTTCCTCACAGAAGGGTCAAGTCATTTGGGGCCTCTGACCTTAGGTGTGCTATAGCTTGACAAAATCCCTCTGTACAATCAATACAACTTGTGAGGCTAGATTGGAGCCCCTGTAAAAACATACAAGCTCTTTTTCGTGCCTCTTTCTAAATCAGTCACATACTTTATTTTGGCTGGTGCCCACCACAGTGTTTTCACTAACATCGGTCCATCTTGGGACTGGTGCTCTTCAACATCTTTATTGACGACTTAGACAGTGGGATCGAGTGCACCCTCAGCAAGTTTGCTGATGACACCAAGCTGAGTGGTGCAGTTGATGCACCTGAAGGAAGGGATGCCATCCAGAGGGACCTGGACAGGCTGGAAAAGTGGGCCCATATGAATGTAATGATGTTCAACAAGTCCAAGTACAAGACGTTGCATGTGGGTCAGAGAAATCCCAGACATGAGTACAGACAGGGAGAAGAACTTATGAGAGCATTCCTGCAGAGAAGGACTTGGGTTTTCTGGTGGTCAAAAAGCTCGACACAATCCAGTAGTGTGCACTTGCAGCCTGGAAGGCCAACTGAGTCCTGGGCTCAAAAGAGAGGTGGCCAGCAGGGGGAGGGAGGTGATTGTCCTCCACTGCTCTGCTCTCACGAAGCCCCACCTGGAGTACTACATCCAGGTCTGGGGCCACCAGCACAAGATGTGGAGCTGCTGAAGCAGGTCCAGAGGAGGGCCACAAAGATGATCAGAGGGCTGGAGCACCTCTCCGATGAGGAAAGATAGCTGGGCCTGTTCTGCTTGGAAACGAGAAGGTTCTGGGAAGACCTCTTTACAGCCTTCCACTACTTAAAGGGAGCTTATAAACAAGTGAGAGACTGAATATTTGCACACTCTGACAGTGATAGGACAAGGGGTAATGGTTTTCAACTAAAAGAAAGGAGATTTAGATCAGATACAAGGAAGACATTCTTTACTCAGAGGGTGGTGTCTAGGTCCCTTGACCTATACAGGCTGAAGCAGTGGGCCCAGGCTAATCTCTTGAGCTTCAACAAAGCGAAATGCAAGGTCTTACACCTGGGTCATTGCAACCCCCACTATCAGTACAAGCTGGGGGATGAAAGGATTGAGCAGAGCCCTGCTGAAAAGGACTTGGGAGTACTGGTGGATGACAAGCTGGACATGAGCCAGCAGCGTGCCCTCACAGCACAGAAAGCCAACCACATCCTGGGCTGCATCCAAAGAAGCGTGGCCAGCAGGGCAAGGGAGGTGATCCTGCCCCTCTGCTCTGCGCTGGTGAGACCCCACCTGAGTGCTGCGTCCAGATGGGGAGTCCTCAGTACAGGAGGGGCACGGACCTGTTGGAGGGCGTCCAGAGGAGGGCCCCAAAAATCATCCAAGGGATGGAACACCTCCCCTGTGAGGACAGGCTGAGAGAGTTGGGGCTGTTCAGCCTGGAGAAGAGAAGGCTTTGGGCAGACCTGATAGCGGCCTTTCAATATCTGAAGGGGTGCTACAAGAAAGAAGGGGACAGAACCTTTAGCAGGGCCTGTTGTGATATGACTAGGGGAAACAGTTTCAAACTAAAAGAGGGAAGATATAAGGAAAAAGTTTTTTTTTTATGATAAGGGTGGTGAAGCACTGGCACAGGTTGCCCAGAGAGGTGGTAGATGTCTCCTCGTCCCTGCAGACCTCCAAGGTCAGGCTAGACAGGGCTCTGAGCAACCTGATCCAACTGTAGATGTCCCTGTTCACTTCAGGGGAGCTGGTCTAGATGACCTTTAAAGGTGCCTTCCAACTTGGATGATTCTATGATTCTATGGTGAGGCACTGGAACAGGATGCCCAGAGAAGCTGTGGCTGCCTCATCCCTGGAGGTGTTCAAGGCCAGGTTGGATGGGGCTCTGGGCAGCCTGATCCAGTGGGTGGCAACCCTGCCCATGGCAGGGGGTTGGAACTAGGTGATGCTTGAAGTCCCTTCCAACCCAAGGCATCCTATGAGTCTATTCAGTGAGGAGAGCAGAGACTGGAGAACCAGATCTCCTCAGGAATGTTGTAGAGGCATAAAGTGCAGTTGGTATGACAGTCTGTCTAACTGGTATCTCCACACCAGTGACAGATGAGCTTAAGAAGCTCTATCTCCTCATCTGTAAATGGGATCAATATTGAGACCAATAGTGGAGTAACTACAGCTACTAGTGTCCGTGATGGGAGCATCAATGGTGCCGTCATCTCTGAAATCTTGATCTCAGTAGGGTACAAGAGAATCAGTACGTTGCTAACTCTTGTCACAGCTTGCTATGGCAGTTGGGCATTTGCCTTCTTGGTGGTGTACCTAATGGATACTGATTGCTCATAATAGAAATGCTGGAGCTTACTTCAAGGTTTGATGAGGCCTTGAGCTCTGTGGCCTCTCTGTGCAGGGGGCATCAGAACCAGAGAGCAAGAGATCATGACACACAAAGAATTTTGGATATTCTGGAAGATTCAGGAAATGTTTGAGCCAACAGTAAATATTTTCAACACCCACCACATTCTCTCTTCCTGACAATAAGAGGATAATAAGGAAACCCCTTTTTTATTGTCTTTACGACACTCCTTGGAAGTGTGGAATGGCTTAGCTAGGTGTAGGCCCATGTAGGATGCTGCTGTTAAAACTGAACAAAACCACACTGTAGTCTAACTTGCCTGAAGCATATACATACCCACAGAGATGTGCACCTGTAAAAGAAATGCCATCTGGTAAGACTGGAGCATGATCTACTGCAGAGCTGCAGCTGCATGTTCCTTCTGTGTGAATGAGATTTTTGCCAGCGTATGTCAGAGCTGAATTTAGCCTTGTTGAACATGAGATAATTAAGCAAAGAGGAGTCCACCTCCAGCTAATTACTTTTCCTCCTACAATATTTCTGCGTTAAAGCATATGTATTACATCTAACACAAGCTTTAAAAACTCTGAGAATGTGAAATTACGAATTCAGAAACTTTAAAATCTTTTTTTTTCTTTTTTTTCTTTTTTTTTTAAGAGTTGTTTGAAAAAAAAGTTCTATTATTTGAGTCAACTAATAGGGCCTAAAGTCTAAGAATCAATGAAAACTTCACTACTTCTTTTCTGTTAGCACTGGCAATGTCACAAATAACACTACTTAATGGATTTCTTTGCAGGTTATGCCTACTTCTGTTAATGTCCTTTTGAGCAAGTAAATATATTATCTCTAAACCTTTCTACAGTTCTTAGTGACAACAGTACTAATGCTATCCGTCTATTCAGTTGTTGTTTTTTTCTCTGTGAATGAAAATCAGTGCACAATTACATTTGTTTTACATGTAAAATATATCAGTTTGGAGTAAATCCATGAATCCTACTTCTTTCTGCATTGAGTACTTTCCCAACTTAGCAAAATCCAATCCACTTTCAAATCACGCTAGGAAAAAGCACCATTATCCTGAAACTGCATGAGAGAATTTAGAATAGTTAATCCAAAATACTGTATGTATAAAAAATCCTAGCTAAAATGTAATTTAGCTAAGAAAAACAATCTCTACATCAGTGTTGTCTGTTGATTTACTTACTACAAATGAGATTTGTTTTAAACTTAAAAAACCTTTTTCTCTGCTTATTACAATGATTTTTTGATGGAACAATTTTTCTCTCACAATTTAGTTTCCATATTTGCTGGGATGAAAGGCTGTAGGACACGCAAGCAGTATCACTGATCTCAGATGAAAATATTTATGAAAGGTCTGACAGTTTTTCCCTAGGTTACCCTTCAGATGACATTTCTTTAGAGTGCTTAAGAGGAACAAAGCACGTGTTGTTTAAGCAAGTTCCCTGAACAATGGTGCTGCCTCTTGACAGTGGCAGGCTTATGTCAGGGAACAGAAATGCTAAAAGGCAAGAAGCCAAGCAGGTTAGTAAGGAAATAAAATATGCTCAGCTGCAATTACACTGTGAAAGCAACTAGCTACACAGTGAAAAGGGAGAAGAATTGAAGGTATTTGAGAGCTTCCTAAGTGAAACTGAATTGAAGTTAAAAAAAAAAAAAAAAAAAAAAAAAACTTACAAATAGGATCAAATCTTCAGATGAATTCATCTTCAGATGAATTTTACCAATAGATCTAAAAATAAATGATACAGCTTAGAAAATTCCTCACATGATCTTTGACATGGGTCATTTTTGTCTTTTCCTTTGTGAATTACAAAAAAAAAAAAAAAAAAAAAAAGGCAGTAAAGATGGTCCCTGAATTCAGGGGCAGAACAACATTCACTCAAACAAAACACTGCATCCATCGTTGACTCTTAGACAGAACTGCAATTCTTCACTATGTCCAGAGGAATTCTGAGGAGAAGAGGATTTTTTATTCAAAGCACTATTTCTAGCTTAAATTATTTTTGATGTTATACAGTTCAATCTACAGCAACAGCTACTCTCTGGCAGGCACCAACAGCTTCTGTCTGCCTTCCCCTATCCAAGGGGACAGAACACCAAGTCTCCTTGCCAGTACATTCATACTTAAAATGTTAAAACCTTTAAAAATTTGTACTTCTTTCCCCCCCCAACAAATAACTTCAAATTTGGAACTTGTTTATTGTTGTAGCTGTATTTTCTAATCTGTTTCAATATCAGTAAGGAATAGACTAGAATTATTATCTTCATACATCGCAGTCACAAAGTCTATTGACTATTACAAGCAGGCGAACTTAGAAACAGCTATTGGAACTGATGAATGGTAAAATATGCTGGCTACAGAAAACAAGTAGAACTTAGCAATATTAAACAGGGACACCTGGGCATGCTTTTGCACATTCAAGTGGAAAGAGGAACAGTTACCTTATGGCCTTTTATGTGGCAAATGTGGTTTTGTTTTGATTTTATGTTTGTCTTTTATTGAAATATTTTTGTGCTGTAGGAATGTGGACATGTGTTCAGAAACAGCAATAGAAGCATTAAAGGAAAACCATTACTGGAAAGGGAAATAAGACAGAAAGAAACACTGGATCCCATGTGCACAAGAGTCCAACTATTCAGAGGACTCTTTTCTGGCTGGTATTTTGCCTGAATATGTTTTTTCTAGGTCATCAAATTCCTGGTTACTCTCATGCAACAAAGGAACAACTACATCCCTTTAAAGGACCACGTACGACAAAAAAATTCCATACAATGCCATAGTTAAATGTACATGTAAACCTGAGGAAAAGCGCAGCTGAAAGGAACTATCTTCTCCCACTCTCAGCCACTTGTTTCTGCACTCAGATCAGTCCCTACTTAGTGTTTCCAGCCAATCCCTGGTACACAGACACACTTGAAACTGTATTAAGTTGCCCAATACCTACCTCCTTGAAAGAAGTAAGGCATTGGCAAGGCTGAGTAGGAGCATCTAAAGAGCTTGATGTAAAGACTACTTAACCATTTTTTTTGGCACTGGGGGCTACTGAGCCTTGGGTCACACTTTCCTCAGCTCTGGGAGGAATTGTTTCTGGTTATGTAGGAAATGCTGGAACTGGGAAAACTTGACAACAAAACATACAACAGCTGCTTGTCTTTCACAAACAGTTTTTGACCTAAATACTAGAATTGTTTGTGTTGTACTTCCCCCAACGAAAAATGACCAGTCCATGACACAACAAAGTCCTTCTGTGATCTACTCATGTGATTTTGAAATATGGGCAAGGACTCCACATCCCAGATGGTTTGGGATATTCTTTCGCAGGGGCTCAGGTTTGCACTAGCATGCAGATTTCATGATGGGAAATCAAGTTAAGTGATGGTTCATGAAACTAAGATGAGCAGATTCACAAACTGAAATACCACACCTGATGGAGCTAGGATACTACAAGATACTGTAAGCAGATACTACAAGAACACTGTAAGGGCTGTTTTGGTTTGGGCAACTTTACAGCATGCTTTCGCAATAACTTCTCATCCTCTGCAGCTGGAAGGATGTATGGCATCCCTCATTTTCATGGATTACTGTCAGGCTATTTAACGAGCTTTGTATTGGCCAAAGGGATTAATCCTTTGGCAGATGTGCAAGGAATTCCAAAAGATGTAAGTGATTTATAAATTCAAGATACCTTACTCTAGACTCAAATTGTGCAATGATTTCCTTCTTATTTGAAGTATCAGTCCAGTGCCTAGTTTGCTAATGTGCTTATGTTTGTACAACTCTCTCAGTAGAGGGATACTGCTCTACTGAGAGCTGATCTTTGGCATTACTTAGAAAAACATCCCTCACTGCAAATGAAGGTCAGACACACAATGGGAAGTGTGTCTATGGCAGCATGGTACTTTGAGACATAAAAATTCAGTTCCATATATAGAACCCAAAAGGCTACTAACAAAGAAACAAGAAACCTAGATTCTTATTTACATTTTCATGATAACTGGGACGCTGGAGTACAGACTTTGAGAATACATCTCCCTTGTTCGGGTCCTCTTCTGGACCATAAACCAGGTAATAAATAGAAAAAGTTAATTTGAGACAGATATGCTCTTGCTCCTTAATTGATCATGACACACAATTTAAAGCAGACACGTGTAACACAAATGAAACGTGGGGGGAAAAAGTTCCTTAAGAAAAAAAAAAAGCACCAGAACATAAGTAAAATCAGAAAAAAAAAGAGTTGCACATATGCTGTCCAGCAATGCAAGACACAGTAAGATTGCATTTTGAAATGTTTGGAATCTTATGTGAAAAGAAAAGAGATTGATTGTAATGAACAACACCGTCTTTTAAACCCCTCGATGTATGGTCAAATGAGGTATTTTAAAAATCACTAAAAAATCATAAAAGTAGCTCTGAGGCTTGCCACAACATCTGGCCCATTTCGTGAAAAACCTTGTGGTAGGGCTGAGATAGGGTCTCTGGCTTCAGGGAATTATTCTGATGGCTCACATGCTCATTCTGCCCTTGAATTTCCTGACACAGATCTGTTGTGTGTATGTACAGGAACACGTATTCATGTGTTTTGCCCTTTGGTGACTCCACAACAGGTCACCTGGCTTACCCTTACCACAGCTCAGGCATCTCTCTGCATTCTCAATATGCACACAGACAGACACTACAAGAAACTAAAACCTGAAATTTTACTACAACTATCCTGTTTTCATCACCTTAGTTAATGAACAACAAATCACTTAACTGAGACCTTAACGCATCAAGTTTTTCACATATTTATGAGGAGAGCTTATGGTCTTTCAAAAAACGAGAAAAAACATCAACTCTACACATTAAATTAAGCCTGCTTTAAGAAATCCACTTAAAGTTCTTGGCAGTTACAAGATTATTTTAATGAGTGCACAGATTTATGTACTACAAAATTAGATCTCTTGTGCTTTACACTCACTGCATCCTGATCTTTATGGTAAGTCCTAAAACAATAGTTATGTAGCAAAACAATATTAAGTGATATAAAAAAATTAATAAAGATCATGCTTTGCTTGCAGCTATTCAGTTGATGTGGAAAACCAGGTTATAGCTGATGAGATGGAAAGAGCGATCACCATAGCAACAATTTACCACTTAAC
>VXAV01006312.1:25651-44707 GCA_013399715.1 Alectura lathami | reverse complement strand
TTGACTTTTTAGTCAAAACATTTATATTTAATAAAAAAAATCTGATATTCTGGGTGTGGGCAGGCAGTAGGTCAGGTAGGTCATCTCAGATGACACAATTTCCCTCACAGAAGCATTTTAGTTCCTGTTCAATGCAAAACTAGAGTGACTACACCTCTGTAACACACCAGCGCATGCAATTAACTCTCTCTGTGTCTGTCCTGATGTGTGCCAAACACACCTACCAGGAAATGCATTGGAAGTCAACACAGCATACAAGTTTGTAAATAAGCACAGCCCCTAACCTGTGATTCTACTTCTCTTAAACTTCACTGTAATGTCATTAACTAAAATTCTACAAAAGCTAATCACATTATCTCATTAGCAATTAAAAAGACAGCTATTGAAGATATTCCTCTTTAAAGTTCAAGTACATTTGAGTAAGGTTTAATTTTCAAGATGCTACAAAGCTTTCCATATTATTTCCTCTATACATGAGAAGATACTTAGGTACTACAACACATGTTTTGCTAAATCCTGAACTGCATAAACTGTTTAAATTAAGACTGAACTGTTCAGTGAGACAGCCTTCTTTACAAAGGCAGTTATTTCATGCAGTGTAAAAACAACATGATAAAACAATGATAAAGGCTACAGTAAAAATAGATTTGAAATAAACAGAAAATGTAAACTTGTAACTCTGCAAAATTAGGATGGATGAAATAATTGAAATATTTGCAAAAATGTGCTTTTAGAATTAAGATAAAATTCACTAATAATATTCCTAGAAATACAGCATTCCTAAATAACTAAAGAATTTTAAGGGCTTTACCATGCTTTCCTGCATAGTCACTACACTTCAGATTCAAGGCCATCCAGGTTCTGTATCTTCATGGACACACCTTACTTCTCTGCATGCAGAACATGCAGCTCAGTACTGGGGGCCTGCAGACATCCTAGAAAAGTGACAGAGTACTTTGGGCACAGTAGAGAAATGTCAAAATGGCAGCTTGAAAGTGGCATTAATTGCTGCGTGGAGGTTCTCTTATTTTGGAGGGGAGCTACATGAACAAACCACGTGCAGGAGCCTTCACACACATGGCAAACAGTCCATTACCCTGCGCATCTGCTGTCAACCCTTCACGCATGCTCTGTTTGTGAGCATCTCAATCAACCGCTTATTGTTCTGGTACCATTATCATAGATGGATCCAGAGCACAGCAAAACATCTCTCTTGAGCACACTGCATACAACAATGCGACTGAATTGTGAATTCACATCAGGACAATTAAGCCAGGCTGCTGAATTGAAGGAGATGGATTTCAACTAAAACCGCAGGGTTTGTTTTTTTAAGCACTGCATCTGGGGAGGATGAAAAAGCATTCTGAAAACCACCAACTTCGGAAAAAGCAAACAGCGCCTGCTGGGCAAATAGGATTACATGTATCACCCTCGATCAGGCATTGGTGTATTTTATTCTTTTGCGACCCTCTGTGGCACATAAGAAATCATCACCTCCAGCAAACACTCAGCTGGAATGCATATAGGTAAGCATTCTTGACACCATGGATTTTTAGTCTCTGTCCTGACAGCAAGGAAAGCCATTTTTGAAGAAAAGAAACCCTAGTCCTCCTTCCAGGCATAGGGAAGAAATAACAGGAAGAAAACAACACTCACAAATCCTTTTTATTTTTTAATTTTTTGTTTTAGGTTTATCTGTTCTACTTTCCTGGGACTATGACTGACACAAAGTTATTAGAGGACTCTTCCCTGAACTGATTTAGTTTTAGTCTTCTTTTTCTATGTCATTTTGCATACAGTACAATGAACAACTTTTACAGAATGTGGGGTTCTCATATAACAGTTTTTGAACTTCCTGACTGCTCTGAAGGATGCCGAGCACTCCCCATTCCCCATCTAGCAGGAGGTGAGATGGAGGAAGGAGATGGAAAGTTGGGGGTGAACACTGACAATACTGTTAGGAGAACAGGAAGACACCAATGATGGGATATGGAAGAATATACACAGCATACAGTAAAAAGACGTAAATACACTGGATCTGATTTTATACTGAGAATTTCATAATGTGTGCTTCACATTTACAGTAATACCAGAATAATTCTTAATTTATCAAGACTACTTTTGTTAGCATAAAAAACAATGTGGGTTACACATCTGTGGTCAAGAAAGATATAAGAGGTTTAAGATGAAAAGATAAATTCAGCGCAATGAATTAAAAAAAGAAAAAGGTGCATCATCAATCCATCCTTCAGTTCATTCCTCCCTCCGTGACTTGAGAAGATGGTAGCAAAAGATGGTCAGAAGGAATGGGCAATGAACAGCACACCATGGAGAGGCATTTTTTGCTGTTGGCTTAGAACACCCACTCAGTGTAAAAGGCATTTATCACTTCATTACTTTTTTGTAAAACGTTCAAATCCCACCCAAACACTCCACTTAGCAGAAAAACTGACACTGAAACAATGGAGAGGGTGTTTTACTGTGGGCTTTATTTTTTCTTACATAAAAAAAAAAAGCACCCTGCAAACACCAAGGTGTGATATTATTCACAGAAAGGTCACTGGGAGTTTAGCCACTCATTTGAGTGCTAGCTGTCTCTCAGAGCAAAGAAGCCAAAACCAGACAGAACTTACTTTTGTAATGTTATGGATATTTTTTTACAAGCATTTTTTAGTGCACAGTAGTACCATAAAGGCACCCCCATATGCATGAAGTTTCATATTTACATTACCACACAGTATTGACCCACTCTAATCTATTTGGTGGGAGAAGAAACAGAATAGACAGTACACCTCTCCCCTACACACTGAAAGCTGACTACTCCACCTACAAATAAATACACGTACACAAACACAAAGACATCTGGTTTTGTAAGGGTTTCAGCTCACTAGCATGATTTCTGGGATAAAACAACAACAGAAAGAAAAGGCAGAGGGCTAAGTTTTGAGCACAGTCAGCAGCAGAGCAGACGATAAGCACACATCTGCGTGCACCAGAGAGCCGATGATAGCGCAGAAAAGATGGGCTTCTGTATCAGCTGTTAGTGGACTATATTCCTGTCAAATGCTGATAAGCTCTACTCACGCGTTGCCTTATTTAGTCAGACTTCTCTGCTGACACACCAATGCACAGTAACAAGTGCGTATGATGGTTCCAGCCCAGAGAGGCTTCAGCTCCTTCTTTTACTAAGACCATAACAAATATTATATTGCTCAGTGTCACTTCCTAATGTGTACTGAAAAGGTTTTACTTGGTCATTCAAGAACACACTGCCTGCAGGGCAACTGTATTCTTAATAGTACTTCAAATGTGAACACAATTTAGAAGAAGAAAACCTGATCATAAAAAAAAAAAAAAAAAGCAGACATTCTAATTATGGAGATATTTACTCTGTATTTTGAAGACTAAGGAACTTACTGGAAGACATCAGAGGGTGTTCAAATGAACCTGTAGCTTGGGAATTACTATTTTAAGGTTGAGCATAAGTTGGTAGTTTAGCTCTGTAAAAGTAATTCCATCTGAAGGTAAAACTTCACAGGCTTTTTACCTGCACATATACTTGCATACTGCTTCTGTGCTAGTTAGGAAAACTCTCTTCTCCCAAGCACTTTTAGCTAGATTTATTCTATGATATGACACACATGAAAAGAGAAAATTTTTACTAATGTTAAAACTCAGTATCAGTTACTTTTAGAACTACTTTACTGGTCTCACACTCATATCTAGAAGATTCATCCTGTTTTGTTAAGATATTTAATAATTGGCTGCTGTATTGAAGTGACATTTCATTACATAATTGTTGCTTTTATTAATGATTCCCCTGTCTACAAGTTTGTATATTGTAAATGTATTTACAACTGCTATGAGCAAGATAAATTAGCAGAGAACATACCGTGAAAGTCCGCATCTCTTAAGTTTTGTCATCATGTTTCACTTACTTGCTAACTTGTAAAATAAAGTAATCCTTGATGGATCTTTTAAATCATTAGCATGAATTAGCAAGATTCTGCTGTGTATTCTCTCACAGCTACTGCCAAAAGCTCAGCTCCTGAATACAGGGGATACACTGAATGTCACATATTTAGCTTCCTTAGGAAATATGATAATATATTCTGTTAAAACTCACTCTGTACTGCATAATGCGATTAATCATGGTAGCTAAAGCACTCCGTTCCTAGCCTACCCTTTTAATGGAGCCTAAATGGCCTTTGCTGTTGCAGAAGCACACCAATATTCATCATATGATCCCTGAAGTAGGCTAGATCATGCAGTATTTCCCTTTGCACACGTGAAGAGTACGTTCACAAGCTTGACTAAAGAAAATGCACAACGTACAATGAGACACCAAACAAGTGTGCCCCAAAACTGGAAGCTAGGCACTTTCATCAGTCCAGGGCGCAGTCCTGGCCCTGAGCTGGCTGCTCAGGAGCAGGCTGAGCTGGCTGTAGGAGCCACTAGATGCAAGGCTGGTATTCCACAATACCATGAAAGTATGACAGATTCGCTGTCTCAGAGAGAACTAAGCAGTATGCCCACCGCGCTTCTCTGCTCTGCACTGCACAGTCCTCGTAGCCAGGTCACATATCTCTAACACGGTGCCTTGCCATAACTAATTCCCTGAAAGGTCACGCTGAAGTTTGTGGCATGCTTGGAGAGTAAAATCATGTTACCAAGTTCTGCTGTGCACCTGATGTCCAGCTTGTGGCCCGACAGCACACATATATGCAGCTTGTGAGGCCAACTCACTGGATGAATGCTCAGGGGAAGAGCAGTGTGCAGGCAGGCTGCTGGGTTATTCTGGAAGTAACAGCAGCCCACTCCTGATCATGACCCTCCCCATCGCTCCTCTCTCACACAGCTGTCTGGCTGCCACTACCAGGATTTCACAGCAAATTCCATGCCCACCGCTGAAGACCCTTTGGGACACAAGCACAGCTAGGAGCCAGCTGTCTGAGCGGCTCCAGCACCCTCCTTTTCCTCAGGAGCTTCTGTTCACTGTATGATGAGCCACCTAGCATGCCCTGCCAATAGGGAAGCGGTACACGCACCCAGGCAGGGAAGCTTGGCACCACCATCTAGATGGCCTTCCAGAAACATCTGCTGGATGAGCAACACTGAGGAAAACAAACCACGCTGAATGTTTTTTCTAGTCAACTAGTACACTGAGGATCTTTGCAATTGAAAACAGAGATGCATCGCAAAAAGAAGCAGCAGCAAGCTGTATGATCAGCTATTTCCAATGCAAAGCCACATAATCTATAAATCATTTTTCTCACAAAGCTGCAAATCCAGAAACCAGATTCTCTAGTAGAGCAATAAAAACTAGACTGTATCCTTAGATAAGCTTTTCTAAGCAAATCCTTCCTAATTTCCCAAAACATGGATATCCTTAGCAACTGAGCTGGCTTATCCTTCTAGAATAAATTCTGTCACTCTTACTTGTACTGAGCTACACCATACTGAAATCTCAGGATATTTTGGGACAGCATGCAGAACAGCACAGCATTCAGCAGGACTAACAAGAGACAGAACATGACAATGAAGCTTCTGTAACAAATCAGCATGTCTGGAAAGAGAAAGGACTAAACCTCAGACAGTTCTGTTAGTTCCTTTGCAATGCATAAAATAAGCCCAGAATTTTACTCATGCTGGGAATGATCAAGAGTGGACACCTAAGACTGCATGCTGAGAACCTGAAGGTTTTGGCAGTGTTAGCTGGATTGTCTTTGTGCATGCAGCTCACTCACCGACTCTCAAAGCACGCTACTCACAAAGAACACTGTTCCGCAAGTGATGTCCTGGTATCACCGGAATCAGTGGGAGTTTTGCTGTTGATACCAGCAGGGCCAATATTTTATATTTTCACCAATGCACTATGCAAAGAATTAATTAAAAACCTGCCAAGTTCAGTTCATTCTCTCATCTTCTAAACCTACAGTATAAATGGGTTATAAGCCACTTATCTATCCTTTGATTAAAACTTTAGAAAGTCATGTTTTGTCTGCTCCTAAAAAGAGTAACATCACAGGCATCATTTTAAGATGAAGTGAGTTTTTAAAACCTCTTGATGAACTTTTTCCTCTACATCTGCTGAGCAGTGAAAGCTGTCGGCTCCTATTCTCAGAATTAGCTGAGTAACAGCAATGAGTTGCTGAACAGAGTATGTAAAATCAGAGCACTCAGACTGAAAAGGTACAATAAGAAGCAGAGGAACAAACACTTCACATTACTGCCACAGTGTCAGCAGTTTTTGTGTAACTGACAGTGAGGATGAATGAAGTACACTTTAAGGTACTCTGAGAGGTTATGAAAGGGCAAGTTATTTTGCATTACTACATGGAAAGAGGAAAAAACCTCACTCATTCTTACCAGAACACTGCTTTTGAAAACGATATTCCTGTACTCAAACAAAACAAGAGTCCTAAAAACATCGAAAAAGTCATCTTCTCCTTGCTATTAATATATTATGTTTATTATAGATCAAGCATTTGCAAGATGACAGATAGACTAGGCTCCATAATTTCAGTGATTTTAAATGTGGGCAGGCCCCAGAGACTGTACAACCAAGAAGGTAAGCTGTAACATGAGGACAAATACTCTAGGTAGAATGGAGTGCCAGCAGTAAAGCAAGTGTTCAATCAGAAACACATCGTAGCAACTTCAGCTCTACTCTTGCTCTACTGGGCACTTGGCTGCAGAGATGAACTCTGAGAAGGGTCTGAAAAAAACACTGACTTCTTTTTCACTTATAAAGAGTATCATGGATGAAAGCACAAAAAACCTTGCCAAGGAAAAGTTTGAATCCTTTGTGTACATACCACTCTGGACGCAGCGCATCAACAACATTAGCTTTAAGGAGATACTGTACACTATGGTAAAAATTTTTGGCACTGAATAAAGGAAAAGCGGGTCTAGTACTTTGCCTCCACTCTGTAGGCATTGTTTCTGAGCAACCCTGAGTAAGTTAATGGGATATATCAGAGTATTTCAACAGAAGGTGCCCAGTTAGCTCTCAGGATGTTCTCATGCCCTTTAGCCAGCTGGTCGTATGTAGTCTTTTCCCTTACATACAAATGGATTCCTCTGATGACATCATTTCCTTTTTTCACACATCTCTTTTTTCTTTTTCATTACAGTTACACAATAGAAAAACAAACAGCAGGAAAGGATGTAGCCCCAAACTGAGGTGATGCTTTGTTGACCTTAGGATACAAGCTCACTCGTCTTGTCACATTTGCAAAGAACAAACTCTTGCAGCCCTACTCCAGGCAATCGGATCATAGGCAGCACTTGCATCACAATACAAAACGAGGTTTTTGCAGTAAAGAAGAAAAGCCATCAGCCTACAAAGTTATCTCATAATACACATTTTTGATGAGTATCAGTTAACTGTCTGCCTTTTAAATTGAGCATCTTTTTTCCTATTCACCAATGCAACCGAAATTCTTTGAGTTACACCATCTACTTACTTCTAGTACTATTTATGCAGACAAGCACTGAAATAGACTACAGAGAAATAAATCACTTCAGACCTTTAAGGGAAATTTAGAGGAAACTGTTGAAATGACAAAGATTTAATACATCTTGGGCAAGATGACTGATTTTCCTTGTATTCTCTCCTTATTCTCTTCTCTGGAATTATTAACTCCATAAAACCCTTTCATTTGTATGACACTGGAAGTGCAGAAGAAAGAAGACACTTAGCTCTAGAGCTGGGCACATTGACCAAATCTCTTGTATTGGTAAAGATCTTTCTAGAAAGTGACTCATCTTATTTTGGACTTCCATGTTCGTCAGCAGTGGATCTGATCTAAATTACTGCTCATTAGAAAACATCCCCCAGCCAAAATAAACCACAAATCCACAGAAAGTACCAAACAAAAGTACCAGACATACTGTACCAGTGTGACCAAAAAATAAGGAATATAGCATACGAAAGAAGCAGCACTTTCAAATTTTCAAATGATAACAGTTATTGGAAACTTTCAATATGTTCTACTTTTAACATTTTGGATAACAAATGAGATATTGAAAATAATAAAAAAAAAGAGGAATAAAAAACATATTTGAATCTCTGTAAAAAGATCTGATGTAAAACAAGAACTTTTTTTTACTGGATGTGATGTAAAGCACAGATTTCTAAAATGCACCATAGCATGAGAGCAGCAGCCAGCAAATCGGATGGTTATATAATTTGGTGGTTAAGCGAAGATATTTTTAGTACTTTGCTAATCCATCTAATGCATTTCTTTCCAAGAGAAGAAAATGCATTACACTGATAGTGATAACAGGGTCAAAATATAGGGATATAAACAAGGAATTTACTTTTCCTAGAAAATAAAAAGTTTGAAATTCCTGTTAACAGCACTCATTCCTAAGTAAGACTGATTAGTGATTGGAAAGTGAGTGACTTTTATACATGAATAATTGACTAGAAGAGCTAAAACAAAGCAGTAAAGCTTTCACTACAATTCTACATAACAGCAATCTCACAATGAAAGCCAAGACAATGACACCTCAAGATAAACAATCAAGCAGGAAATTAACTGCATAGACAATTTCAAAGCAGCATCTGCAGTTCCTGGTACATGAGAATCCTGAACTAATTCCTACTTTTTCTGTAAAACAGTGAAGTAGCTATAAAAAGATGCAAATATACTTCTACAGTACCTCTAAAATCTATGAGTTCAATTTTTTTCCCCTCAGTTCCTTTTTACTACACTGTCAGCAAACTGCTCATTGATTATTATATTAAATAACAAACTCCTGATCTTATACTTAAAATCTGCCACAGAACAACATCACTACAGAAGCTAAGAAAAGGTAGGCTTACACTGTTTAACAGTGGAGATATTAACAGAATTTTACTCTTCATTGCCAGAATTAATTCTTCCTTAAATTGCAGTTTGTATTCATCTTGGAAGGAACAAAACATATTTAATCTTAAAGCATGGGAACAAGAGGGGCAAAGCACACCACAAATATTTTTCTGAACAGTAAATATTCTTGGAAATACTGACTTGAGTTAACACACTCCTTACCTGTTATCTGAAACAAAATACAGTGGACTTAACTGCTAAAGGTTGTATCTAATCTGTTCCAAAGTTTCATTTACTAATAGACAGGAACACTAAAGTTGCCTAGAAAAGACTTGTTTCCTCAGCTGACTTGCACCTAAGCAAATTTAATTTCTGCCTCCCTTGAAACTTGCACTTGCAAAGTAAGACAGTTCAGTGCTAAAATACAGAGGGAAATAATATCGGAACACCTTGAACATGTGAGTTAGTTTTATTGAGGAAGAGACAATTAACCATTTCAGTGTCAGACAGGTGACATCAAACATATTTAAAGTTTAACGGTGAGTGTTCTAAAGCAGATAATCCAGGAGGAAATTGCCACCTTCTTTCTGGTAGAGCGAATTTCTGTGCAATACCAGGACTATTTCTTGAATTAAGCAGTACTAAGTTACGCATTGACTTGGATACACATTTTTCATGTACCGGGATGGACATTTTCAAGGCAAATTCATTCTCTTTTTCAGAGAAAAAAAAAAAAAAAAAAATTCATGGTGAGATACACTGAAAGCAGAAGAGAATTTCTTGAATTGTAAAGGACATCGAAGAAGCAAGTAAGGCTCCTGAGGAAAGTTGAAGCTGACTTTTCTCAGGCTGGACACTGAGAACATTAGTAAGTTCTTTGAGCTGTTGACCAAAAATGCCTGCACTGTTACAAGCAGCCTGCCTTATCAGAAGCGGCTGACTAAATCTGTTGTGAAATACCAAATAAATGAAGGACTGGTTCCATGAGGAAGCCACCTCTCAGGTTTTGCCAGAACAACACTTGTACAACCTCCACTCAAACTCTAAGGCACAATTTAATTAGTTATTTATTCTACTTGTCCAAAATGTAATAGTGTCATGTGCTGAAAGGATTCCAGTCAAGCTTTATCTTTGCTAGAAATACAGTAAATTCAGGTGTCAAAAAAGTCTTAGAAATTTCTGAAAGCTTACCTAGAAAAACATTATGAGCTTCACGAAAGCTCCTTTGTACTACCCACTCACCACACGTCCACAGCCAAAGTCTGTCCTGTTACGCAGGGACTGTGTCTGTCACAACTTAACTACACAGACCTGAAGACCACTTTCAATCATCATGAATGCAAAAAGCAGACAAACTGACATTTCATATCTACTACATATCAAAGCTGGAACAGTTAAAAGTCTCTTAGAACATATTCTGATCAACTGAAATTTAAAGAAAACACCAATCAAATCTAGAACAAACCCCTTCAGGAACGTACTAGAACTGCTGTTTCATCTAATCGCTCTCTGCAATCATCGTCCAGAGACCCATCAGGGCTAAAAGCTCAATTCTACCTACTTTTCTAAACCTTCTGCTAACCAAGGCTAGCAGAAGCTCTACTAACCATCAGAAACATATCACATCTGTGCATATGATTCTGTGATTCTATGATATCACAGATGCAGACTTGGAAAGAAAATGCTTGATATCTTTTTGCCACAACAAGAAGTACAGAAAATTATTTGTTATGGAATTGAACTCTGAACAATATAATAGAATCATAGAATGGTTTGGGATGGAAGGGACCTCAGAGATCATCTAGTTCCAACCCCGCTGCCACGGACAGGGCTGCCAGCCACTAGCTCACTAGGTCAAACTGCCCAGGAACCCATCCGGCCTGGCCTTGAACACAGCCAGGGATGGGGCAGCCACAGCTTCTCTGGGCAGCCTGTGCCAGTGCCTCACCACTCTCTCAGGGAAGAATTTCTCCCTGATGTCCAACCTAAAGCTCCCCTCTTTCAGTTTTAGCCCATTCCCCCTTGTCCTACCATTATCCATCTGTGTAAAAAGTCGGTCCCCCTCCTGCCTGTAAGCTCCTTTCAAGTACTGGAAGGCCACAATGAGGTCTCCCCGGAGCCTTCTCTTTTCCAAGCTGAACAATCCCAACTCCCTCAACCTTTCCTCAATATGACTTCATTTTTTCCAAGAGGAGTGACCTGAATTCTGAGCATACAATACATACACTAATTTTCATTCGTACCATTTCAGTCTTTAAGCAAAACCTTTTTCTGAGAAAGGTATAAACTCTGTATTAGAAAAAAACAAACAAACAAAACAAACAAACAAAACAAAACAAACAAAAAAACCACTCTTCATTCATACGGCGCCATTAAGAAACTCTGCATGCCTGAAAACATCAGATACTCCCAACAGAAATCAGTTTTGCATCTAGCTGCCAAGAGAAGAAAAGGAATGCTTCTTCAACAGAAACTATTGCTTCAACACATCTATACAAATCAAACATTCCTGAATATCAGGAAAGCTCACCAGCTGATCTGTTCCATTGATATTTGTAGAGCTGATAAACACTGTTCTCACCTTCTTTGCTAATTCATAATTTCCAAAAACATGCTGGTCTCTGAATCAGAAAACAATGCTAATGAGTGGCAATATATGTATGAGCAGAATGTGCATAATCATTGGATTTTTCGCAAAACTGAAATTAAGCTCTTGGTCAAGACATGTTAAGGTAAAGGCAGGACTCCAGCATATGAAAAAGGCATCCTAATGCTTAAAGTGGTTCACCACTGCATCTTCACAAAGTATTCTGAGAACTGGCAACTCCTTACTCGCACTCTTAAATATTGGCTCCCCTAGCATTCCTGAAATATATTTTTTAATCTTCTTGCTAGGCAGTATGTACTTTGCCTTCTTCAAGATATTCTTAAGATGCTTATATAACTGACATCATAAATTCCAGTCAGCGAGGGAGCTTAAAAAGTGAAATTATGTTGAATATACATGCAGAGGCAGTTCCTATGAAGTTATTTCAGCTTTTGCCATAACCACAATTTGTTAGTTTTATTTCTTTTCTCTGTGGAAGTCAAGTTTCTAACCATAACAGCTATAAAACCTTAGCTCCAAATAAGCAGCCAGGGTGCACATCCACATCTGCAAACAGACCACCTCATCAGTGGACATCTTTTGAGTCTTTCCTCTTTCCACATTTGCATTTTAAGTCCTTCTGCATAGCTTTTAGACTGACATAATCCAATGTATTTTTTTTTCCTGAAACGGTCTAAAAATTCAGAGAAAGATATTTGAAATGGGTCACCCCAAAATCAAAAGCAAGGTAAAAGCAGCAGCAAAATCCCCTCGCCTTCATTTTATACAGGCCAGTAAACTGATGTGAGCGTAAACTAGAGGTGCTGAATTGCAGTAGTAACTAAGGAAGCCTAAATATCAGCCCACCAAATTCAGAATGATAAGAGAAAAGAGAAACATATGGCTTTCATTTTAAACTCCTGGAAGACAAGAGCACAGACTACACATTTAACTGATTTCGTATTAGCCAGATAAAAAAAATCCTGGCATTCAAACACAATGTACTAACACCATCACTTCCCATCAATCTCTGCTTTTAATGTAGGACAACCAACTTAGAGCACTCTCCTTACCAGAAACTGCAGCCTAAGTGGAGGATTGGTGATGATATTTAGAGGAGATGCTTGAGTGAATAAAAGATTAGTTTAGAAACAGAACACAATATATACAAGATTAAAGGACAGTTTTTCCCAGTGGGAAGGTTGACCACTGGATATCCAGAGGGCCCTGAGCTGAGAACCCATTAAATTCATATTAGGTTTGGGAAAATGTGAACAGCTAAATGACATACTTCTATTCCATTCCTATATTCTGAAGAAGAATTGCAAAGGGCTGCACAAAACTTGCAGATCACTCTTAAATAGCGGATGAAGTTCAGTTTAAGAGTGATGTTCAAGGCTGAACAAGTGTAACCTCATACACAAAGTGCCAGGCTGTGCGGTGAGCTCAGGAATGATGCTGTCTTGGAGACTATGTCTATATAGAACTGGGGAAATATCTAAGGAAGACAAGAATAATTGTTTGTTGCAGATGTTCAAACTTTAAATGGTTTTGAGGGGAGGCAAGCTTATACAGGAGAAATCTACTTTTCAATACTAGCCACTGAAGAGATCAATTCTGCCACCTCAGATTTTGACAATGAAAGCAAATAACTGCAGAATAATGAAGAAACAGAACACATAACAAAGTACCATCAGAGCAGTAATAAAAGAGGAAAAGAATAGTGAGGTAGCCAAAACAAGGCAAGACATTATATGAAGACATATACCAATGTCTAAGAGATGAATTATACAGAAAAAACGTATTAATTGCCAGAAAACTGAAGTCACGATATGCATCATTGATAAATTAGTGTTCAAACAACAGCATCACTCGAGGAACTACACCAGTTTTCATGGAATTAATCAATTATTATTTGGAAAATATACTATTAGATCAACATAGGGGGTACTACCTAAATCATTTAAATGACTTCCGCTGTAGTTTACTGAAAAATATTCTACTGTGTACAATGTTACAGTTAAAAACTGCACATTTTCTTACTTCTTTGAAGACAGAAGCTGAGAAATGTCTGTATTAATTGGTTTCATTTCTGATCAAAACATCAAGTAAATTTCCGAAGCTCCCAGTAGTGCTACCAGCCCTATGTACTTAGTTGCACTAGCAAAGATACAAAATACCTTTGTTTCTGAGAACACTTTCATAGCCCTCAATAGCATGAATCTCTTGGCTTTACACTGTGGTTCACATGTGACTGACTGACCACTACAAGCTATACATATTTTATTTTTTTAGTGGAGATGTATTTCCATAATAGAAATTCCCCTGAAAATTAGTAGAGACAGATGCTGTTTGAGGCTTAGCTTTTGAACAACTGTGGTACTACAGATCAAAACAGAGATGCTGTGTAAAAAGTAAGGCAAGAGTCAGCATAACATCTCATCTAATTCTTTGTCAAAAACAACAACAACAAACCTGTTTTTTTACTAGCATGTCTTAGCATCATCAAAAAAAGCATTAGTGTTTTCATATACATCTGCTGGATTGCTACTGTCATCATTCTTCCAGCTCCTAAACTAAGTAATCTGGAAAATGGGCAAAAAAAAATCCTTATCCATCTAAACAAAGAAACATTTCAAAAAAGGTTTGTATGTTAAAAGAAACAGACAAACAAAACAAAACAGAACCAGAACTTCTCTTTTCATGCTTATTTTAAAAGCGGCGGTGCACAGCGTTGGTCTATTTATGTTTTGAAAGCAGAAAATACTTTCAGTCTTCAAATTATCAACCTCTAGATTTTAAGTAAGTTAGAAAAGCAACAGTTGGGTACCGAAGTCTGTGTCTAATACAAACACAGAGTAAGACCGGCCATACTCCAGAACAGATTACACTTCAATTGCTGTTCTAAAAGCGTTCCTGAAGGTATTAAGAATTGCTTATTTGCTTTAACACTGGAATCAAAGCTGGCCTTTTATTTTATTTTTTCTTCTAATATCCTTATTCAGACTTACGGCTCTAAGTAGGCCTATTTGGGTATAGGTACTTTGATCAAAATTTTAAATACATGAGTGTTTCTTAAATTTCCACCTGAGTGATAGCACAGGAGTAATTTCGTAATTTTTCAGCCATGTAATCTTACTGCATTAAATATTAAGAAAAGAAAGCAAATCTGTGTATTGATGTTTATACAAGTTGTTATTTCAAGTAGATCATTATTCATACCCCAGCAAATAACAGAGGAATGGTCCAAGACTATATTCTATTACCAGTGAGGTTTTTTTTGAAATCTGAATGAAAATGTGTCCCGTCAAAGTTAGTAGTATAATTTCCACAGGATCCAAAGAACATATGGTTTCCTCTAATGGATGCAAAATTAACATTAAAATGATAATCCATAGTAGTTAAAAACTTATTTTAAGTTTTACCACAGCATTTTATTTGCTATCTTTGTATAGACTATGCAGTAAAATGATTAAAACTACCTTTGTTTTGAACGTAAGGCAACTTTATACTAAAGCAAGCAGTCTTATATAAATACATTTCTTGGATTTCTTGGATCCTATGCCAATGTTCGTATTTCAGCTATAAGAAGTAAAGCATCTCAAAGATATGTAGGGCATTAGTCTTCCTAGTGTGCCGTTCAGTTTCTTGGGTAAAATGAGCTTGGCAGAGTCAGCCAAACCCATCACGGAACGCTGTGTGCAGTGCGCATCGCTCAGCGCCGGCTGGCATGACTGGCAGCTGAAATTTAGTGTGGACACAAACTATGGGACGCCATGCATCTAACTCCAGCTCTCTCTGGAAATCACAGTCAGTTCAGGTCAAGCTGAGAGCAGTGGTCATGCAAGGCAATGAACACTGTGAAGGAACCTGCTACTGAACCATTCCTTCAAACTAACCCAGCACACGCAGCACAGCATACTGAAACTTACTCAGAATCAAAGCTATGAGAAATGTAAGTGCTAATTTCTTATACAATTGCCCTACGGCCAACGCTGTGCTCTGGAGGAGGCAAGTGAGTGGCACAGTTCAGAGCAGGCACTGCCCAGTGTCTTTAAGCCAACGCTAAGCTGCCAGGCCCAGGCCCGGCTGGTGTGGTGCCAGGTCCGGCTCCCCAGATTATCCTCAACACTGAAAATTTCACAAGCCAGCTACCAGCTCCAGGAGGCCACCGAACTGAACCCACACAGAACTGAACCCAAAAGCATTGTGCTAGGTCTCAGCTCGCAGGCCAGCCCTCCCGCATCGTCCTCCTGCGGCTCTTCCACCAGCCTGAGGCCACTCAGCAGCAGCCCCACAACGCAAAGCTGGCTGCCCATGGCACAGGATCAGACCCAGGGTTTTGGTAGTTCATACAGGAACATAAAGGTTGTACTCAAGCCATAGCACCTGTGGACTTGCACACAAACATGTTAACAATGAAACTGTCTAAAAACGTTGCTCTGAAAAAGAAATTCCTGCAGAAAAGACACTGCTTAGTCCCCCCTCGGTATTCTCCTCAAAAGTCATGTCTGACTGGATGCTCACGAGCACAGATAGTGAATGACAAGGAGGAACTGCTCTATATTATTAGCTGCAAGATATTAATTCTACTGTTATCTTGATCCCAGGTCCTTTCACAGTCCTGTCAGCTGCTTTCCATTTGTTGGGCACTGCCATTTTCCCAGACTACAAGGTCTCTAGATGGAATAATTTGTTTGTACATGCCTAACACAAAGACAGCATTATCCCTGACCAAAACCTCAGGTGCTTATGCAATGAAAACCTGTGACAACGTAACTTTTCAGGTAGGCAACAGTTCTCGCAGCATACTGTGACAGTAGGAGTCACTAAATTATTCCAAAATTGTGAAAGAGTTTTAAAAGTGTTTAGATTCCACAGAAAACAGAATTTTAAAAGGGAAAAAAAAAATACAATCCTTTAGCCTGCTTGTTTTACAAGCTGAAAGATCAAACAGAGTATAAGAAAAAGATCAACAAGGAAACATATCTTTTGATTTCTTTCTCCCTTTTCCTCCACACACTAACATTGAACTCCTATTTCTTTTGCAGTCATTTTATCTTGTCCCTCTATGTCCTTGCAAAGTTTATTTTTCCTCAGAGAGCCAAAGCTAAAAGGAGAATTTCTAGTTGAGCATTACTGAGTAAAAATCTGAAGGGAGAAAAAACCGGCCCTGAGCTCTCAGTTCTGAACCCATAATACTGACTTTCCTATTAAGAATCTGGTATATATGGGTTGTATGTAAACAAACACCATTCCTTCTGGTTCCAGCGCTACATATTCACTTGATGCATACATTTAAAGACTGACAGAGATGCTCAGTATCATAAAGTAAGTTTATATTCAAACTCCCAAACTCAATTCCAAAATTGTTACAGTTTACATCATTGTGAACAGTGATGAAGGCAAAGTTAATAAAGTAAACTGCTCTTCCAATGAGAACTTAAGGGACTTTTGTACTAGAAAAGAAGTGCTCTAACATAATTCCAGTAGGCAAAAATAAAGCTAAACTTACCTTTTTTAAGTAAGACACATCATAGGAATAAGAAGGAAGCTCAAAATCCCTACAGTGAGAAGTATTTGGTATCCTTGAAAAAAACGTCTGTTTACTCTTGCGTTTCAGTGGACTTCTGGGATTTTTATTAATCTTCCAAAAGGCAAGCATTTTTCAAGCATTTCACATGTGCTTGAAATACACACAGAAAATATTAAAAGTTTCTGGAAGGCAGCTTCTTCTTTTAGAGACCAAGCCCTCAAAAAATAATTAGACTAAATTTGACTGCCTTTAGACAATTGGGTGCTAAAGATGAATTTGACCTAATTACTGCCTACAATCACTCAAAAAAAAAAAAAAAAAAAAAAAGAATACAAGTAAAAGTAAGCCCTTTAATATCTTAAAAGTGACAAATATCTAACATACTTCTGCAGTTCCTCAAGTTCTGGTATTTTTATATTTATGCCTTAATATTTTGTCTTAAGTGCAGTTAGTAAAACTATAATGCACACTCAAAACTCCTAGGCAGCACTACCACCTTAAAAATGCTTATTCACTGCTAATTTATAACCTGCTTTGGATACAGACCAGCGTAGCACAGGCTAGTTAACTATTTCCCTGATACAACAGCTTTCTATACACTATATGATTTTATAAAGCTCCCTCTTTTATCTTTTGAGAAATGCCACTGTTATAACTACAACACCTTAGTACAAATGCTTCAAATCCCTAAAGGCTGAGTCAACAGAGCCACTGTCAGCTCAGGCTCAGAGAAACTACATTTAACCCAGCTTTTAGATTTTCCTTTGTACACCAAACTGTCATGATAGATAAAGGGTGACTACAAAGATTATTAAGGACTTTTAGACATAAAAGGACACCAAGAATATAAAGCAAAACAGTGGTTGGTCTTGTTGATGACTGTGTGTACATCTGTCACAGGTCAAACTATCAGCCAAACCTGTCATAATCAGCAGGGAGCTATGAAGCAGAGTATCGGGTCTGGTTTCATTTGGCTCAGCAAACATTTAGGGAATGAACAGTACAGGAGGAACCGCACACAACTCGAAATTGCATTGAAAAGGAAGATGTCTGACTACTGAGAGTCAAGGTTTCTAGCTGTTGGGAATAGAAACCTGCAGTTTTTGAGCATGTGTGTGAGCAAAGGCGTATGTAGAGCGATCTTCCACTAATAGAATGGAAATCTACAGCTAGCATGCATTGCTGGTGACATCTGTAAGGCTGGAAACACAGAAGGTGTTACAGGCCACATGTGCAGAACCATCTTTGTATCTTTATTACACATCAGAGAAATGAAAATGGCACTCCTGGATTACTTTTTTTCACAGTACCAATCATTAGGAAACAGACAAGACCACCATACTCATATTCACCTAAGACACTGCAGGAAAACTACTGCCAGTGGGGTGGGAGCTCCTGACATCTGTCAGACTTCTCCTAATCTGTAGGCACATAAGTATAGGTAAGTACGATTGCTCAATTCCCATCACTAGGTTTCCAGCATGGCGAGATTTTGCAGAAGTCATGTTTGCATTAAGTCCTCAGGGGCAATATTCTGCATTAGTAATCAGGTAATTTCACTGCAAATCAATGGCATCTCATTTTTTTTCAGTTAGACACCAACATTCATCAGTCTGGTAAACTAGAAATCCCTAATCAATACCGGACCTCAAGTTTCCACATGATAGAAGCAAGTTCTCACATCCTGACACAATGCCAATCTGGTCAGTCTGGAGTTTGGCAACTGTCTGAAGCTTCTTCCTCAGTGCTCTTCTAGGATCTCTTCTAGGTGATCTGGCTTCTGGAACAGGCAGTGCTCTTGACTCTGCCAGTATGCCAGTCCCTTGATTCACATAATGCCACGAACTTGCAAGGGAATTCTGAAAACTTGAGAGATGGGAAGAGTCATGTCATCCCTACTAGATGAGTCCCACATGCACTCACAACTGAAGCTAATGTAATCCTTATGCCTGATGTTGCCTGATTAGCTGTCAGGTCTCTTTGCCTTTGACTCAGTGCCAGTAAGTACTCTTAAGTGCAAAGGCCACAAAAGAGGAACTTTGTATCTGCAATCCACACTGGCCATCACAGGGCTGTGTCTGACAGATTCTCAATAGAAAAAAAAAAAAAAAAAA
>VXAV01006307.1:89720-101292 GCA_013399715.1 Alectura lathami | reverse complement strand
TCCATTTTCTTCCTTAAACTCTGTTCTCAACCATGACAGGCTGTTAACTTGGTTTCCTTTGCTTGTATTGTTTGTGTTGCTCTGCCTTTCATATCACTCCTTTTGCATTTTGTTTCATCCCAATAATCTTGGTTTCTGACACTTAGCTCCACATTAGTTAGATTGACAGTGCAGTTAGCATTTAAAGCCGCAATAAGGAAGTCTGTGTCACCTAGGGGCATCAGAGTGTTAGATTCCTTTGATGATGCTTTGGGCTTTTGAGAGAAAATTCTGTTATGGAACTTAGCTGCAAAGTATCCACCCAAAATATTTCAGAATTGTATATGTGACAGCTTAGTACATAATTGCCTTAAAGTCCACTCAATTTGTGCTTTGGTCTGCAAGAAGCAGGCACAGGACTCAAATCACAGACACACACCTTTGAGTCACTAAATAAAACTATCATCACAAGATCACAAAATCAGAGTGATTGATGTTGGAAGGGCCCTCTGGAGGTCATCTGGTCCAAATCCACTACTTAAGCAGGGCCACCTAGAGCCACTTGCCCAGGACCGTGTCCAGATGACTTCTGAAGATCTCCAAAGCGAATGACTCAACAACCTCTCTGGTAACTGTGCCAGAGTTCTGTCACTCTCAGAATAAAAAGTTCATGGATTTGTTTCTCCCTTGGTGCAGGACTTTGCACCTGTCCTTGATCTTCATGAGGATACTATCAACCCCTTTCTCCAACCTGCTGAGGTCCGTCTGAATGGCAGCACAACCCTTTGGTGTATCTGCCACTCTCCCCAGTTTTGTGTCATCGGTAAACTTGCTGAGGGGAGGGTACACTCAGCCCTGTCATCCAGGACGTTAATGAAGATGTTGAACAGGACTGGACTCAGAATTGATCCCTAGGGTACAATGCTGACTACAGGCCTCCAACTATGTTTTGTGCCACTGATCACCACCCTCCATGTCCTGGCCATTAAGCCAGTTTTCAGTCCACTTTACTGTCTACTCATCCAGCCCCTACAACAAAAGCTTCTCTTCAAAGATCTTCTTGGATGCAGTGTCAAAAACCTTACTAAGATCTAGGTAGACAATATTTACTGCTTCCCTCATCTACCATGCCAGTCTTTCATCATAGATTACTGAGTCAGTGAAGCACAAACTCCTCTCAGTGAATCCATACTGGAATCACAGAATCGTTTGAATTGGAAGGGACCTTTAAAGGTCATCTAGCCCAGATAGATGACATGAATGCCTTGTGCGCTGATGCAGTTATGCCATCACAGAAGGCCGCTAGGTTGGTCAGGCCGAACTTGTCCTTGGTGAAGCCATGCTTGTTGTCTTGCATCACCTACCTGGCATAGCTTCTAGGAGGATCTGTTCCATGATCTTCCCCAGCACAGAGGTGAGGCTGACAAGTTCCCTAGGTCATCCTTTCTAGCCTTCTTAAAAACAGGTGTAATGTTGCCTTTCTTCCAGTCACCAGGGACTTCACCTGACTGCCATGACTTCTCAAATGTCATTGAGAGTGGCATGGCAACTGCATCAGCCAATTCCCTCAGGACTCTGGGATGCATCTCGTCAGGACCCATAGACTTATGGATGTTCAGGTTCCTCAGATGGCCAAACCTGATCCTCACTTACAGTGGGAGTGACACTGCTCCACCAGTCACCACCTTTCAACCCATCCACTCGAGGGATGCATGAAGAGCAGTTGTTGAAGACTAAGGCAAAAGAGTTGTTGAACACCTCAGCCTTTTCCTTGTCTGTTGTTACCAGCCTGCCTGTATTGCTCACTAGGAGGGGGTCACCTTCTTGGACTTTCCTTTTCCAGCTAATATACCTGTAGAAGCCTTTCTTATTCTTCTTCGTGCCCCTTGCCAAGTCCAGTTTCAGTTGGGCATTGGCTTTTCTGACCCATTCCCTACACAGCCTGGCACCATCCCTATACTCCTCCCAGGATACCTGTCTCTGCTTCCTGTACTGACTACACCTGATGATTTTCTTGTCCTTCATGTGCTTAGGAATTGTTCCCAGGATTAACTATTCCATCACCTTCCCAGGGACTAAGATGAGGCAGGCAGCTAAGCACCTTACAGCTGTTCGGTCACTCCTTCCCAGTGGGATGAGGGAGAGAACTGGAAAAAAAAAGTAAAACTCATGGGTTGAGAAAAAGACAGTTTAATAGGACAGAAAAGGAAAGGAATAACAATAATAATAATAATGATAAAAGAATATATAAAATGAGTGATGCAGTGATTAATTTCTCATCATCCACCACAGCCCAGCTAGTCCCTGAGCAGCAGCTACCCCCTGGCCCACTCCCCCAGTTGTTTATTTCCACATGATGTCATATTATATCAAATATAACTTTGGCCAGTTTGGATCAACTGTCCTCATTCTGTCTTCTTCCAGATTTTTGTTCACTCCCAGCTCCTCACTATCAAGGCAGCATGAGAAACAGAAAAGCCTTAGACTCTGTCCAAGCACTGCTGAGCAAAAACTAAAATATTGTTGTGTTATCAACATTATTCTCATCCTAAATCCAAAACACAGCACCACATCAGCTGCTAGGAGGAAAATTAAGTCTATCCCAGCCAAAACCAGTCTGTAGTTCCCTGGGTCCTCCTTATTGTCCTTCTTGAAGCTAGGAGTGATGTTTGCTGTCCTCCAGTATTCGGCATTTTTCTCAGTCAGCACGATCAATCAAAGATTATTGAGAGTGGCTTCATGGTGAGATCTGCCAGCTCCCTCAACACTTGTGGGTACATCCCATCAGGAACCATGGACTTGTGTATGTCCAGTTTGCTTAAGTATTCCCTGATCAAATCCTCTTCCACCAACAGGATATCTTCCTTGCTCCTGTTTTCCTCACTTGACCTCTGGAACCCCAGATTCCCGAAGGCTGTCTTGCTAGCAAAGACTGAGGCAAAGATGTCATTCGGTAACTCAGCCTTCTACTGTCCTGCATAACCAAATCCCCCATCTCATTCAGCAATGGACCAACATTTTACAAAACCTTCCTTTTATCATCAGTGTACTTACAGAAGCCCTTCTTGTTTTTAACATCCCTGACCAGATTCAATTCCATTTGGACTTTTAGCTTTACTAACTTTACTCCTGGATGCTTGGACAATGTCTGTGTATTTCTCCCAGGTTACCTGTCCTTGCTTCCACCTTCAGTATTCTTCCTTTTTGTGTTCCTGAGTGCTCCTGATTGTGTTTTGTGCTCCCGAGTGTGCTCAGGAGCTCCTTGTTCATCCACACAGGCCTCTTGGCATTTTTGTCTGGCTTTCCATTCATTGGGATGGACCACTCTTGAGTGTGGGAAACGTGGTCCTTGAACATTAACCAGCTTTCTTGGCCTCCTCTTCTGTTGAGGGGACTTTTCCAAGCAGATGTTTGAGGAGACCAAAGTTCTCTTCTTCAGTTCAGGGTTATGAGTCTAATTTTTACCCTCCTGGCTCCCCTCAGAATCCAGAACTCCACCATCTCAAGATCACTGCAGCCAAGGCTGCCTTTGACCTTCATTTTTCCAACAAGCCCCTCACTACTGGTGAGTTTGAGGTCCAGCGGAGCACCTCTTCTCTTTGGCTTCTTTATCACTTGGGGGAGGAAGTTATTGTCAATGCACACCAGGAACCACCTGGACTACTTATGTGCTGTTGTGTTGACCCTTCAGCAGACATCAGGGTGGTTAAAGTCTCTCATGAAGATGAGGACCTTCAAACTTGAGGCTGCTCCTGGCTATCTGTAGAGGGCTTCATCTACTTGTTCTTCCAGGTCAGGCAGCCTATAACAGGTTCCCACTATAAAGTCACCCTTACCCGCCTTATATTTAATCCTAATCCATAAACTCAGTTGACTTCTGATCCATCCCCAGGTACATCTCCATGCAGTCCAACTGCTCTCTCACATAAAGAGGAACAACTCTTTGTGTTTCCAGCCTTCCTTCCTAAAGAGCTTGTATCTCTCCTTTGCAATACTCCAGTCATCAGCGCCATCCCCCATGTCGCTGTGATCCCAAAAAGATTGTACCCCTGCAACTGCACACAGATCTCTCACTTGCTATGTTTATTTCCAATACCGTGTGCACTACTGCACAGGCATATTAGAGAGGCATCCCAGCATGTTGACCACCAAGTAGGGCTTTGGGGGATCATCTTCAAAAAATGAGTTTAAACAATCTGAGATATGTCCAGAATATCTCTCTTTTTACGGAGCTGGAAGCCTAGATCTGGTAAATGATATCCTGTTGCAATGGAAACTCAAAGTTCCTCAGGAGGATTTCAGGTTCTAGCATATCACATCACCATATTGCAGAAAAGTGTTCTTAGTGGATCAAAACAGAAACCAGAATTTTTGGCCATTTTCCTCTTAGTAGTGAAGGGAAATATTAAATAAATAGATAAGTTTATTAGCTTGGTTCCTCAGAGAAATGGAATTACACCTAAATGTTTGCTTGCTTGCTTGTTTGTTTTTCCAAGGTCCTTTTAGAAATTTTAAAATAATGAAATAATATTTATTTGTGATAATATTTGTAACAATATTTAAATGTGAAATTAGCCATTATGTCCCTATGTATTACTCCTAGTCATCCAATAGTAGACTCCTCTCTTGACTAAGAGACTGATGAGAGTTTAGACCTTCTCCCTATTTCCAAGGGATAGATCTTTCAAGCACACAGAAAGGGAATATTACCAATGTGGAAAAAGATTGAGGTGACTTTCTATGAAGTTTTCAAGCTACAGGTAAATACTCCAAGGAGCATATTTGCAGAGAAATAATGTAATATATAGTACTGAAAATGGATTCATTGAAATATTGAATGATTTTGAATTGCATGTACAGGTAAAAATGGTGACTGGTTCTTGAACAGCTTAAAACTGGCAACAGTGATCCATAGTCAACGGATACATTCTTTGCTTTGTTTAAAGCTTAAACAACTTTATTTGCTTTATATGGGTGGGTTCTTGCATGTAGAAAGGAAGTGATTTTGTATTTGATTTCTTTACACATNAAACATGGGAGCCTCAGAAATGACTTCTGGTTTCCAACTTTTTTTTTTTTTTTTTCGTTTTTTTTTTTTTTTTTTTTTTTTGTTTTTTTTTTTTTTTTAGAAAACTGGACTGCAGAGTTTTTTGAATGCTTGTTCTTTGTTCTTAAGCATTTCTGTCCCTTATTCTTGAAGAGAAAAAGGAGACAGATATTAGAAACCTGAAGGGAGTGAGAAAATACAGCCATCTTTGACTTCCTACCATGTCTGATACACACAAGACTGTTGTAAATCAGTAATCAGCTCATATGGTCTGAGAATGGAAATAAGAAAAAGAATGTTTTCTCAGTGCTCTCTGCAGGATCCTCTTTCAGCAGATCGGGGTGAAATGCATTTACAAAACAGCAGGAGATAAATCTTGCATTGTCATGCTGTATTCCTGGGGAGTGCTCAACTTTACACATGCACTTGCTACACACTTGGAAACTCAAATGCAAAAAAAAATAGATAAAAAAAAATAAAAATACCCTTTTCAAGTAATTTTGTCTTTGAGACTAATTCAAGTGCATAATGAAATGGGGGAAGCAAAACAATTTTCCCTAGTCTCTAGTCTGACATATCAGCAGCACAGGAAGTAACAAGTTTCAGGACAGAGCCCAAACTAACAAAGGTTGTAGGTAATGGAAAAGTAACGTTGGCCTGTGAGTATGAGGAATGGAGGCTAAGGTAAACAATTCAGGAGTCCATTAGTTTAAAACACCCTTTATTCTGTAACTGGAAGGATCGTAAAACTAATTTTAATTAAAGGTTGCAAAAAGGTTACCACTTCCACTTGAAAACCTCCTCAGATCTGGTCAGCAGGTGTGTTGTCTAAGTTTCAGTTTTGTTCTATGGCATTGTCTGTTGACACCTGGAAGCTGCGGTAATGGTTTCAGTCAGCAGGTTGGTTATCTAGGATCATTGATAAATACTTGGAGATTTTGGTGTATATATACTTTTGCTGTTGTCCTCAAATACACAGTAAGGACAGTAATAATAGCAGAAGTTTGATAAAAGAGTGAGATAAACCTTGAGTCATTAAATGAGGCCAATATGTTCTAAGTATTGTACTTAGTGGTGGAGAAAGCAGTAAAATTATCATGGACAGCTGCAGAATACAATGCAGAATACAAAATACAGTGTTTGGTTTTCTATCTCTTACTTGGGATGAGCATTATGACTCAAAATCAATGGCATGTACATGGGCATTTTTTTCATTTTAGACTTTTATTTCTACTTTTATTGCTTTACAGAAACTCAACTTACTGTATGAAAGTGTCCATTTCGCTGACGGTGGGTGAAAATGACACTGGACTCTGCTACAATTCAAAGATGAAATACTTTGAAAAAGCTGAACTTAGCAAAAGCAAGGAAATCTCATGCCCTGAAATAGAGGACTTTTTATTTCCATTTAGGGAGCCTGAGATTCTGTGGTATAAGGTAAGGAATGCAAAAGGTTTTCACCTTCAACAAGATATTGTCAATGTTCTTATGATTTTCATAAATATGATATGAAACTTGGATTGTTTTAAGATTTCTTAAGAACAAACAGAATCACGAATAGAAAGGAACAAATCGATTGACAGAGAGGGACTCAGCTGCTTCCTTTGGTAAACTTTAGAGCTGATGTTTTCTTCATATCAATTTATAGATGTCATAAATAACAAACAGATTTCTGGTAACAGAAGAGCTAATGAAGAGGAGTGTTAGCAGTCCAGGTTGGTTCGATATGTTAAGGTAAAGCCGTATGAACTGCATATAAAGCAACTGCTTGTGCTGAAGAATGTTTCTAGAAACTCAGACATAAAATCTATTTGTAAAAGTAGGAGTCGAATAACTATGCATACAATTGTCTGAATGAATTACTTGATTTAGCAGCAGAAAAAACTAAAAACCAAAAACTTCTAAACATTTGATCTGGTATATTAGGTTTTACTTGCAATTATCAGAGATTTCACAGTCAGTAGTTTTATTTTAATATTGTGTAATGATTATTAGATTGTTACTTAAGGGCCAAGGTCAAGAAAAACGTGCTGCCTGTGCGTGGCTCATGAGAACCTCCCTGAACAGTAGAACTTCTCCCTGGAGCTCTGGGTTTCTTACCATTTACAGGAAATACTCAGTACCTCAGTACTGATACAATTTAAAGCCCCCAACCAGTTTAGTAAATCTGAAAATTAGATTATGTGTATTGTGTCTGTGTATAGAAGACTGTCCTAGTATAAATAAGCTCCTATACATTATAATAATTTTTTTAAATCTGATAATTTACCTGTTAACATAAAAGCATTTAAATATAGTACGCAAGACAGTTATCCAATAAGTAAAAGCTTGTGGTCTAGAAGGATTCTGACTGAATTAAATGACTTATGTGACATATTTAAGACACAAAGGGAAATTTAGCCTGGATATAAGGAAAAAGTTTTTTTATGATAAAGGTGGTGAAGCACTGGAGCAGGTTGCCCAGAGGCGTGGTGGCTGCCCCATCCCTGGATACCTTCAAGGTCAGGCTGGGCAGGGCTCTGAGCAACCTGATCCAGCTGTAGTGTCTGTAGGTGTCCCTGTTCTCTGCAGGGGAGTGGGGCTAGGTGGCCTTTAAAGGTCCCTTCCAACTCGGACTATTCTATGATTCTATGAAAATAAGATTTAATGTAACTAAATATTTATTTATATTAATCCTGGATTTTGTATGTGTAATACAAAAGATACCTGAAGATATATCAAATTTAAAACTATGACTGTCTTCTAAGAAACATCACAAAAGTTTAGCTTTTTAAGAGTCATTTGCAGCATTTGTCTGAAAATGTTCAAACAATATCTAGTATTTACCATTAAAAAAGCAAGCCCATAATGCATAAACAATTATTATGCTAAGATAATCAAGTAAAATACTTTGTGACAGTCCATCAAAAGATATTATGTCTTATGGAAAACATCAGTCCTGTTTTCTAGTAGCTTAGAAATATACTTAGCATACAAAGACCTAGAAAAAAAAAAAAAATGCTAGGTTATTTCAAATATCACCTGAGTTACTTACATTAATCACTTCAGAGAGTTAAAAAACATTCATGCAAAAATGCCACTATTTTAGTACAAAGGGCAATGTTTTGATAGTAAAAAGTTGAAATACTGATTTGGTTTTTTGTAGTTATAAATCTTACCTGTTACTAAGAGTCCAGAGAACTTTGATTCTAAGATGTTTACAGAAAGAGGTATCTAATTTATCTTCATTTGTCCTTATTTTCATCTCTGTTTCTCTACTTTTTCAATTGTCATTTGGTTAAAAATAAGTAAGTGAATGAATAAATAATTCCCTGCAACCTCTAGCTACTTAGAACAGAACAGTAGTGGATTACAGACATAAGTTTAGTGGCCAATAATTTAATTAGGAACCCCTCATCAAACTAATGTCAAAAACAAAACCACCAAAGGAATCAGATCCTCTTCTCTTTCTTGTCAGAGGGCAAAAATTATACTAGTTGATAAAATTTTACAGTGTTTTTCTTTTTTTTTCTTTTTAAACATTACTGAACTGAACTGGGTTTTGATATATTTAATGTAATTGAAGTTCATAACTCTACCCTTAGCTCTTGTCTAGCCTTCTTGGCTTTGAGAAGTGTTGTCAACAGTGGCTCATTTTAAGTGTAAGATCATAGTCTTTGAAGTGTTATGTTATCTTTATACAGGAATGCAAGTCAAAGACGTGGAGATCAAGTATTATGTTTAAAAAGGACACTCTTGTCATTCGGGAAGTTAGAGAGGATGACATTGGAAATTACACTTGTGAGGTGAAATATGGAATCTTTGTTGTCAGAAGAACTACGGAATTAACAGTTACAGGTAATCACAGACTCTTGCTACCTCTTATATGTGGAAAAACCATTTAATTTTGTGATTAAACAACCTTAACCATTCTGTGGTTCTATGATTTGAGTTCTATGTATTTGAGTCATTATACCTATATAAGCCACTTTTGCACGAAAATTTGCTGTCCCTAAGTGTAAATGGTTGTTACATCAAAGTTGTCGTGAATACTTCACAGCAGTACATGTAACATTTTGATTAAGTCTGAGGTTTGGTCTACTGCAAAAGCTTCTGGATAGGTCATGATTTTGAATGGAAAAGTGGACAAGGAACAGGTAACTTCAGCAAGCAGTACCTCTAACCAAGAAATAAGACCATTAAATTCATCATACTTTTACTTGTATTTAAATGCCTTGGGACATGAAAATATCTATAGCTATAACCCAATAACAGTAGCTCTGATTGTTTTGTGACGTGAGATGAGCTGTAGCTGTAAACCAACAGCCCAGAAAGATCCGTGCAACAAGGTAATATATACATGGCGGTAATGAATGGATGGTAGCGGTCTTCCCTTGGTATTCTCTCCCAGCTTTCTATATTTTATAGTTCAAGAACTTCCTGATCTCAGTGGCCATGTGAAGTGGTTACAGATTAACCTATTTTCCATTAGCCTGATTATTTTTTTAATCCATTTATTCTTGGTTTTAAAAATATTTTGAAGTATCAGGTTCCACAGAGCAATTATGTAGCATAACTAAACTGTATGAATAAGCAAGCAGCATCTGATGAAGATGCATTTAATGTTACCTGCATTTAAAGCTACCATATCAATCTGTAAAATTCCTCATAGGTGAAAACAATATATATATAGTAATAATAATGTCCACAGCTACAGAATAGTCTGAAGAACATTAGTTTTTCAGTTCCTCACCGCACCAAAGTATGTCAAAGTATCAAATAAACCAAGAAACAAATTTTAGAGAAGGAATTTTGCAGGCTTTTCTTGATTCTTTCAAAATATTTTGCATGCTGACAATTAGTAACCACACTTACGTTGTGCATTAAGTTGACTTGTAACAGTTTCCTTTTACGGTAAAACTTTGCTTTCATGGCGAGAAGCTTGCTTTCTGTTTTGATGTATCCCATTTACTTCACATTATCAGAAATTAAGGTGAATTATGGTTTGTAGTTTTCTTCCAGTGAGTCAGTCTGAAAATCGTATTACTTATGTTGTTTTGAGAGAATTCAAGCAATCAATCACATTTATTTAAGTTCAATATCCAGGATTTCTTCATAATTTTTCCTTTGTATGGAATTGATTTATTTTGTCAGTGCAGACAGGCAATTATAGTCTAGTGATTAAGCTCACAGTAAATATCCATATACTCTGATTGACTGTCATATGAAGAAGGCAGATATAGAGTCCTCAATAATTTGATTTATACCAGAATGAGGTTGTCAATTACCTTTTGCAGTATATGACATATAGATTCAAAGAGTACATATTGCCTCGGTCCTCAAGTGATCCCTCCTGTTCCTGTGACTGGTGCTCCATTGCCCAGCAGTATTTCAAGCAGACTCAGGACTAAGAGAATGGAGAAAGAATGTTGCTATTTTTAGTAATGGTAACAAAAATTTAATTCAACACTTGTGGCATACTTAGGAGTTCAGTTTTTAATGTTTAACTGGATAGAGAAAGAAAGAGACTTGGCTGATTTTGATGTGTTAAAAATAAATGGATGCATAAGGAGGGAATTGTATAGTTTCCACCCCATCAAACCCTGGCAGATGTAAAGAAAACCTCCAAAGGAGTAAACTGCTTCGATAGCACTATAGTTGTTCATACTGTCTGTATAGTATTATGGGTCTAAGTAAACAGAACAGATTTCCTCAGTAGTACAGGTTTTGTACTAAAACTGTAGTTATGTCTTGGTAAGACTTCTATCAATGCTTATAGGAAGAGATTTGAGCCTTACATGCCTGCTCTATGCTTTGTTTCTGTGCTGAAAAAAAAATTTGAGTTGCCCTGGAAATATACTGAGTGTATAAAATATACATGTTTTTAGTATTATTAAAATATAATCTTGTTAATGGCAACAACGTGCATTTGTAAATAATACACAAAGTCTTCAAATTTTTGCATAAAAATTATTCCTTAAAAACTATTACTTACCAAGAAAAGTATATACTTAAATTCCATTCCAATATATGACTTCTTCCTATAATGTGGATGCATCTAGCAGGTGGTTTGTTTGTTTGTTTGTTTATTTATTAGGGTAAATCTTTTTTCTTTGATTTTCATATTGAGTGGAAAATCTGTATCTCATATTGAAAATATATTCTCATCTAAATGATTTCAGTCAGTTTTGTTATTGTGTTAACATCTGACAGAAATTATCTGCTTTGCAAAATACAAACTATATGCTGATTATTCTAGCTAGTAACTAGATTAAATATTCAAACAAACAGCATAATTGGTGGTTCTTGGATTATGGCTATGTAATTACATCCTTTAAAAAGTCCTGAAATGTACTAAAGCATTTGTAGACATATATACCCACAGACTGGCCAACATTACCAATTGTTTCTTTTAGGCATGGAATTTTAATTAAAGCATACCTGACATTCTTAATTAAGGAACAGCATAATATCAGTATTAATTAAGTCGTAATGCGCAACATGGGTCAAAACTTTTTTTTTTTTTTTTCCAGCAGTGGTTGATTTTCTTTAAATACTAGGTTTAAT